>JAAGAY010142238.1:0-16906 GCA_011801015.1 Ardeotis arabs
CAGTACTCCAGGTGGGGTCTCACCAGGGCAGAGTAGAGGGGGAGAATCACCTCCCTTGACCTGCTGGCCACGCTCCTCTTGATGCAGCCCAGGATGCAGTTGGCCTTCTGGGCCGCAAGGGCGCATTGCCGGCTCATGTTGAGCTTCTCGTCCACCAGCACTCCCAAGTCCTTCTCCTCAGGGCTGCTCTCGATCCATTTTCCACCCAGCCTGTGTTTGTGCCTGGGATTGCCCCGACCCATGTGCAGGACCTTGCACTTGGCCTGGTTGAACTGCATGAGGTTGGCACGGGCCCACCTCTCCAGCCTGTCCAGGTCCCTCTGGATGGCATCCCTCCCCTCCAGCGTGTCGACGGCACCACACAGCTTGGTGTCATCAGCGAACGTGCTCTATCCCACTGTCCACGTCGCCGACAAAGATGTTGAACAGGGCGGGCCCAACACGGACCCCTGAGGAACGCCACTCGTGACCGGTCTCCACTTGGACATTGAGCCGTTGACCACCACTCTCTGAGTGCAGCCATCCAGCCAACTCCTTATCCACCGAGTGGTCCATCCATCAAACCCATGCCTCTCTAGTTTAGAGAGAAGGATGTTGTGCGGGACAGTGCCAAAAGCTTTGCACAAGTCCAGGTAGATGACATCCGTTGTTCAGTATAATATTGAGGTCATTCTCTTGGGATGTGCGACACATGGGTTCACTACCTGCTAGGTTGGGTAGAGCTAGAAATTTAGTTTCTCACTTTCTGGACATATGCTTTAGTCATTAGTTTATGATACAGCAGTGACTGCTGTGGCTACTGGTCCATGAGTAGCCCATATGTAGGCAGCATCCCAAGTGAATAGCGGCATCTCATGTTTCCTAAGACTTCTGTACCTTCTAAGGGTAGGAAGTAACTACCAAACATGAGGGGACGTGATTACCTACTGTGAGCCAGTACTCTATCAGTATGTTTGAAGAATTGGATCTTCTGATGTAGGTTTTTAGAGGTAATTGCCTCTCTGCTGACTGCATGGGGAATGCAGGCAGTAGTGCTAGGATGACCTGGAGCATTTTATCCACTTCAAGTGTGCAAAATACAAGTGAGTTAGTACTTATCTAGTTGACCTAATTTAAATGATTAAAATTTTATACTGATAACATAAAAGTCTATTAAACAGTTCAACAGTCTTTTCAGGAAATTCTTAGACATCCTGAAAGGCAGAAGGGCACGGAGAAGGTTTAGTGCAGAGCGTTTAATGAAGACCTTTGTCTCACATTCAGGAAATGGAAGGCCTGAAAGAGGCTGCCATGCATATAGAGCAGTTCAAGATATACTGTCTTTTAAGAGAGTCATTCTAAATACAGAATAATTTGCTTCTATTTAAAAAATATTGAAGTATGGGAACACTGATCTGGTGCCTAATATCTTTTTTATCATCTTTATACTAAATCCATGTCTCCTGGACTGTAATAGCAAGCTCCTGTCTCACTGGGCTACTACAGTGCAATTTGGGAGATGCAATCTTGCTGGACAAGTACTTGTGGGAGAGAGAGTGACAGGAAGAATAGAAATTATAATGTTCTGGTAACATTTAGGTTGAAAACATGGAAGATTAGTTCTGATCAATTGGCAAATTAGTACAGAACTGAAAGCATTATTAAAAAACAGTAGTCAAAAAAAGCCATTTTTCAATCCAGCCAGTTCAGTGAGCAACAGGCTATTCCAGTCTGCTTATTCTGTTTATTTACAGAGTTGGCTGATGTCCCATCTGATACAAAAAGTTTCAATAGCCTTACACACTCCCAAATGACTTCTTCTCAAAGTACCTCCATTTCCCACTTTAAATCACTCTGAAGGACGCACGGGATCTTAATCTTTCTCCCTTGTCTTGTGCACAGCACTGCTTTCCTCAACTTAATGTCCCTAAGTCTTTTACACATGTAGGGTAACCCCTACTTGTTTCTGATTTTTCCCATTGTGGTGGTTTGACCTTGACTGGGTGCCAGGTGCCCCCTAAAGCCATTCTGTCACTCCCATCCTCAGCCGGACAGGGGAGAAAAAATATAACAAAAGGCTCATGGGTTGAGATAAGGACGGGGAGAGATCATTCAGCAGTTAGCGTCATGGGCAAAACAGACTCGACTTGGGGAAATCTAATTAAATTTCTTAATAATCAAACCAGAGCAGAATACCGAGGGATAAAACCAAATCTTAAGGACACCTTCCCTCCACCCCTTCCTGCTTGTGGGTTTAACTTTTCTCACAAATTCTCTACCTCCTCCCCTCCAGCGGCACAGGGGGACGAGGAATGGGGGTTGTGGTCAGTTCATCACACGTTGTTTCTGCTGCTCCTTCCTCCTCAGGAGGAAGACTCCTCACACTCTTCCGCTGCTCCAGTGTGGGGTCCCTCCCATGGTAGACAGTTCTCCATGAACTTCTCCCGCGTGGATCCTTCCCATGGGCTGCAGTTCTTCACAAACTGCTCCAGCACGTGTCCCTTCCAGGAGGTGCAGTTCTTCAGGAAAAGACTGCTCCAACATGGGTCCCCCATGGGGTCACAAGTGCTGCTAGCAAACCTGCTCCAGTGTAGGCTCCTCCCTCCATGGGTCCACAGGTCCTGCCAGGAGCCTGCTCCGGTGCGGGCTCCCCACGGGGTCACAGCCTCCGTCAGGCATCTGCCTGCTTCGATGTGGGATCCTCCATGTGCTGCAGGTGGACCTCTGCTCCTCCATGGGTTCCCATGGGCTGCAAGGGGACAGTTGGCCTCACCATGGGCTGCACCACAGGCTGCAGGGGAATCTCTGTTCCAGCGCCTGAAGCACCTCCTCCCCTCCTTCTTCACTGACCTTGGTGTCTGCAGAGCTGCTTCTTTCACATATTCTCACTCCTCTCTTCAGCTGCGGTTTCTCTTGTGCAGTTTTTCTCCCCTTCATAGAATCTTAGAATGGTTTGGGCTTGAAAGGACCTTAAAGATCATCTGGTTGCAACCTTGCCTGCCATGGATAGGGACACCTTCCACTATACCAGGGCACTCAAAGCCCCATCCAACCCAGGCTTGAACACTTCCAGGGATGGGACATGTGCAAGCTCTTTGGGCAACCTATTCCAATGCCTCACCACCCTCATAGTAAAGAATTTCTTCCTTCTTCTAGTTTAAAGCCATTACTCTTTGTCCTATGACTATATGTCCTTGTCAAAAGTCCCTCCCAATCTTTCCTGTGGGCCCCCTTGAGGTACTGGAACACTGCTATAAGGTCTCCCAGGAGCCTTCTCTTCTCTAGGCTGAACAACTCCAACTCTGTCAGCCTGTCTTCATAGGAGAGGTTCTCCAGCCCTCTTCGTGGCCCTCCTCTGGACTTGCTCCAACAGGTCCATGTCCTTCTTATGTTGGGGGCTCCAGAGCTGGATGCAGTACTCCAGGTGGGGTCTCACGAGAGTGGATTAGAGGGGCAGAATCACATCCCTTGACCTGCTGGCCACGCTCCTCTTGATGCAGCCCAGGATGCGGTTGGCCTTCTGGGCTGCAAGTGCACATTGCTGGCCCATGTTGAGCTTCTCATCAACCAGCTCCCCTCAAGTCCTTCTCCTCAGGGCTGCTCTCAATCCATTCTCTGCCCAGTCTGTATTTGTGCTTGGGGTTGCCCCGACCCATGTGCAGGACCTTGCACTTGGCCTTGTTGAACTTCATGACGTTTGCATGGGCCCACCCCTCAAGCCTGTCAAGGTCCCTCTGGATGGCATCCCTCTGAGCAACTTGATCTAGTGGAAGGTGTCCCTGCCCAGGGCAGGGGGGTTGGACTAGGTGATCTTTAAGGTCCCTTCCAATGCAAACCATTCTGTGATTTGATGTTAATATGGCATGTATTTTGTAAGTAGTATCTTCAGGAACATGTTCTTTGAGTGAAACATGAATTAATTTCATCCCATTGTCAAAGGAGTAGCTCATGCATTAGTCTTTGAACTTTCTTCTTTCTATTCAGGTGTTTGATTTTATATATGCTTATGTATGCAGAACAGTGAGAATCTGTTAAAAACATGTTGAGTGGGTTGACTCTTTCTTTTACTTTCTAGGCTCTCGTGTCTCACATTTCTCTGATTCTTATTGTAAATTCTTTCCTCTGTCACAAAGGTGTATTGTACTTTTTTTTCCCCCGCAACTTCAGTGGGGTGAATTGAAATGAGATCAGACACTAATGCAATATCCAAGAAAAAGAAAATGAAGGGAAACTTACAAAATTTCAGTTTTGCCTGAAGTTAACTTTGTTTTGTAATTCAAAGATATTTTCATGTGCAAGCTCTCTTGCTTCTTTGTCCCCAGTGTATCATAGAACAACCTTTAATTACAGGTCCTGTAGTATTTTTTTCTTAGGATGGATGGGTATTCATCTGTTACTACATTTTCAATATCTTCTTTTCTTATTGTTATTCATTATATGGTCCTTCATTTACTATTCATTTTTCAATACCAGACCAGAAAGCAAAATTTATTTTTTGAAAGATTTTTGTATAGTACTTGTTAATAGAATATGAATATGTCACAAATATATATAAAATTGTCGTATTTATATGTGTGATGAAATACGTAAATATACCAATATATGCAAATTCAACTTCTGAAGATGATAGCATTCCTATTGAGCACATGGATTGATGAGATACAGACAGACAAAGATGTTAAAAAGGAGAGGATCAATCAATAATGGGTGCTTTGTCTGATATACATGAGATTTTGAGGTTTTTTTTTTTCAGTGTAAAATAATATTTATATGGATTTTCACTGCCATCAATGCTAATTATGGATGTCCGGCATTAAGGTTTTTCTGCCACCGTTCAGAAAATAAAGAGCATGCCACTAAATAATCTCAACTCAGTCGCATCTCAAAATATGCTTATTTTTGTCTCAACTAACTGTAAAACTTTGAGGGATAGAATCTGATCTTACTGCATTCATTAGGGCCTCTCTACTCCTGCTTCTAATAGAGACTGAGTGCGTGTGGAACGTACTCTTATTCTGAGGGGTTGGTGGCATGCCCCAAAATATAAGCAGTAAAAAATCTGTTTAAGGAAAAGATGTGCAGTCTTTTAAATGTAGACTAAACAGTGTCTTTTCCCCAGCTTTAGTTGTGGAACTGATTAAACAGCTTGGCTGAAGTTTTCAAAGGATGTAGTATGAGGCAGAAACAGAAAAAAAAAAAAAAATTCCAACAAGTTACAGTTTTTTAAAGATGGAAATATTTGGATACAGGATCTCATAATAGTAGGCATCAAGCACCGTGAGTAACCCTCATGATCAGCAGTTCTGGCTTGTTATTTAAGCAGATCTGTGGTGTGAGTACGGATGGCTTCTGGAAGTGTATCCATCATTTTATGCACAGAAACTAAAATAGTTCAGCTGATGGTTACAGAGTTTAATGTTTTGTTTACACTTGTGTATTATAGACAGTGCATGATTTAATACGACATTTGTAATGATGATTTTTTTGTTCTTGCTTTTAGGAGCCACAAAAATTGTTCCTGTTGAGGCTGCACCCCAAGAAAGTGAACCCACAACTCCAGAGGCAACAGCTCAAGATCCATCACAACGAAGAGGGTATCAAGAATATTCCATTCAGCAAACCCCATATGAACAGGCAATGAAATCCAGCAGGTAATTTTGAAGTACTTCTATTTGTGTTCATGGAAAATATGCAAATATGTTTTCTGAGCCTTTTAAATAAAGGAACAGCTGAAAGTAATCTGTGCATAAGTTGTAGAATTTAAAAAGCCTGTGGAGAATACCTTTTTAAAATAAATAAACATTTCTGTCCATTATGAGTATCTAAGGAAATTTTGACTTATTATGTCACCAAGTTTCAATATTGTAAATAAAGCTGGTTTGGCTTCCTTTCAGATTGGGTCCAACTCAACTGAAGATTTTTACATGTGAATACTGTAACAAGGTGTTCAAATTTAAACATTCCCTCCAAGCACATTTGAGGATTCATACAAATGAAAAACCTTACAAGTGTTCATACTGCAGTTATGCCAGTGCAATCAAAGCCAACCTTAATGTTCACATGCGGAAACATACGGGGGAGAAGTTTAGCTGCGATTATTGTACGTTCACTTGTCTCAGCAAAGGCCATCTCAAAGTCCATATTGAAAGAGTTCATAAGAAAATCAAGCAGCATTGTCGCTTCTGCAAAAAGAAATACTCAGATGTTAAAAATTTGATCAAGCATATCAAGGAAACACACGACCTTCAAGATAAAAAGGTGAAGGATGTTTTTGATGAACTTCGCTTGATGACACGAGAGGGCAAAAGACAACTTCTTTATGACTGCCATATTTGTGAACGCAAATTCAAAAATGAACTCGATCGAGACCGTCACATGCTTGTTCATGGTGATGAAAGGCCCTTTGCTTGTGAGCTCTGTGGTCATGGAGCCACTAAATACCAAGCCCTTGAACTTCACGTTCGAAAGCACCCATTTGTATACGTGTGTTCCGTGTGCCTGAAGAAATTTGTCAGTTGTGGAAGACTCCGTGCTCACATCAAAGATGTGCACGCAGACTTGCAGGAGAGCTCTGTTTTTAACAGTTCTATCAATCAAAGTTTCTGCCTGCTTGAGCCAGGAGGTGATATCCAGCCAGAAGCCCTTGGTGAACAGCTAGCACGAAGTGCAGATGACTTGACTGTCATGAGTACTGATGCTATTAACGCACCACAACCATCTGCTTGTAAAGGTGAATCAACAGCTGCAGATACAAACCATAATAGTCAACATAATGGTGACTTAAAAATAGATACGATCCCTTCCTTAGGATTTGAAAATCCTGTGGTGGAGAGTGTAACAGAGACACTGTGTCAGACAACAGACGTAGCAGTCCCAAGCATTCAGTCCTGTGTAGCATCAGATTGCTTTCTGCTGAAAAATGGTACTGGTCCTGATGAGTCAGAAGTTTCTCCTGCAAATGAAGAGGAAGTTAATCACTGCAGTTCTGTTAATGAGCGGGATGAAGAAATTAGTCTTTTGCTGTCTGAAGACAAAGGTTTAAATCCGAGTCAGAACAATGGAAAGACTGAGAACCTTTCAGTCACAGAAGAGAAAAATCAATCTGTTCCTTCTAGTGAATCAGAAACAAACAATCCACCAAGTCAAAATTCAACAGAAACCACAAACCCTTTGCCAGCACGAGAGGCCAATGCAGCCGTCGGTCCACCGGCAGCCTCTTCTAACGCGGTTACATCAGACAGTCAGAGCGGAGCTGTTGCCTTTATGCAGATCTTGGATAGCTTGCAGAAGAGACAAATGAACACGGAGCTGTGTGAGAGGATAAGGAAAGTTTATGGAGACTTGGAATGTGAATATTGTGGTAAGGAGCAGTAGAATATTTTTTGTTGGTTTTTTTTTTTTTAATGTTATGTAGTGGACTGACTTTTCCTGCTCGATTGGTATAGTTTTTGACATACTTGTATATCTTTGTAGCGGTATTAATTTTGTAATTCAGTATGCATTCAGGGGTCCAGCAAGATTTACTTTAGACTATATAAATACTGTGAAATGACTCAAATCCCCTAAAAAAAACCCCACTGATGGAATATAGCAAAGCAATGCTAGACTCAATTTTCTATTGATGTGAAATTTCATAGAATTAAATTATTTCTGTCCTTCTGCCTCTCCCCACCTCATAACTTTCACTGGGGGCAAGCACAGCAGATTAGGCATGTGATCAGCATTAGTCAGGTCATGCTTTAATGCTTAAGCTTCTTCATCAGCTTAGTATAAAATTTAGAGTCTTTTTCATATAGTATGAGAGGATGAATGAAAATATACATTCTGTACAATAGATTCGTATACTGGCATATTTTTGTTACTTGTTTTGAACCAGTTTTTTGAGGTGAAAATTTTTGTTACACAGTATCAGATAAAGACTGTTCTGATTTTAATTGTTTTTTGAGTTTATCAAAATGGGAATAATATAGCATTCCCATTTATTCTAACTGACAATTTTTGTGTTTATGTAACTGGAAAGAAAACAATTTGGTATTTATCTTGTAGTCTTCATTCTACTGAAGGGAAAGGAATCAAAGTTTGAAAAAAGAAGTTTTTGAAACACCATAACATTGTATGTTAGATGAACTGCTATGCACTTTTTGGTGCTATTAAGTCAGAAAAGCTTTTAGGAAGAAGTAACATGAAAGGAAAAAACATTTTGACAATCTCTTTTGGTGTACAGTTGCATTCAGATTCTGTATATAGGAGAACAGATTTAAAAGACTTTCTCATTAGGAAAAATATCATTAATATGTATTAAAGTTGTTCTTGTTAGACTGTTTCAGGACACGTGACACAATCTTTTTAGACAAAAGTGTTTTTTGTAAACATATTTTCAGTAGTGAAGGGTCTTTAGTACAGGTTTTTGTTAAAGACAAAAGGGACAGGATTCAAACAGTGTGTTTTGCCCTAAAAGAAATTTGGATATGTATTGAAATTTTCACTAACAATTGTTTAGAAATTACTTTCTTCGTGTCTAATTTTATTTTCAGGCAAGTTGTTTTGGTACCAAGTGCATTATGACATGCATGTTCGTACGCATACTCGAGAACATTTATATTACTGCTCCCAGTGCAATTATTCTTCCATCACCAAAAACTGCCTTAAGCGTCACGTCATTCAGAAACACAGTAATATTTTGCTGAAATGTCCCACAGAACATTGTGACTACTCTACTCCAGATAAATACAAGCTCCAGGCACATCTTAAAGTTCACACAGAACTGGTGAGTAACAAACAAAATGTTATGTTTCTCTAAATTCAGTGTCATCATCTTAATATTGGAATCGTGTGGCAGTATTTGAAGACACAGGTAAGAGTTCATACCCGAGTGCTCCCTGCATACATCTGTATAGGGGATAGATGAGCTACAGCAACTGGATATTCGGTCACTTTTGTAGTAGTTTCCAGTACAGTATGTCTGCATCCATTTTCTCCCTTCAGTTTTCCTGGTATTCTCAGATTCTTTACATCTTGAGAGAGTAACATGAAGTCTGGTACTGTTGTTACTTTACTTGGAGCTGAATTCCCTTCCTTCATAAATAGATGATTCTGGTAAAATAAAAATTTGTTCCTGTCTTAATTACTATAGACAGACAAAGTTTAAGTTGTGGATAAGAATTTTTTTTTTTTTTTCCCAATAGTTCCATCTAGCTGCAGCCAATCTCTTTGAACATCTACCATTTTTTGTTGTGGTTACAAAAATGAAGAGATCTCATTGTAAAGGCTCCTGTCTCATTCAGTAAGGCTTCCAGCTCTCAATGCCATTGTGTTAAAAAGAGATGTGGTCTACTTCTTCAAATGCCTTGTTGCATATTTTCTTTGAGACTCTGCAAAGGGCTGCATGCCTGACTGGAAGCCCTCTTTGTGCAAGATACTGCTTTGTGATCTTACTCTGATCCAACATTTTCACATGAATAATCTTTTGAGAAAAAAATGTTTTCTACATCAACTCTGCTTGCATTTGCTTCAAAAATATTTTTAAAAAATATCTTGTGCTGTTCAGAATAAGAAATATTTTAAAACTAATTCAAAGGAGTTAGAATTTTATTCTTCATTGTTGGTTTTTTAGAAGTGAAATAATTTACATACTTTTCTTGCAAGATTAAGAAAAAACAATTATTTTGTTTAAATCTGTGTTGCCTAGCTTTTTCTTCTTGCCGTTTTATTGTTTTGCATGAGTGGCCCAAATAGGTTAAGGTATTATAAGAAAGAAAAAGCCTGCATGCCATGGATTTCTCCTGCCACTTGTCAGGATCCTTTCCACTTGCAAAGTATCGTTGATCTGGGAAATTCTAGACTTGAGTATTCCCAGAAAGGTTATAATGTGCATACAGTCACACACTGTATGAACACAGATAAGTTCCCTCCCGTTCCAAATTGACCTCTAGAAAAGTGTCTTTGGCAAGTACTTGCTCTCCCAGAGTAATGAATTTATTCCACTTTTGACTGTGGTCTTTCCTGAAGGCCATCTGGAGAGCATAGGTGGAGCATATTACCTCATATGATTTTATATGAAGATACTGGTATTGAATGAAGTACAGTTTAGTATTCCATAAAATGTTTGGCAAGCATGCTATTTGCAATTAAACTTTCTTGACTGATAATGCCAGAAAATTGTCATGAACTGTGTCCTTGCAGTTCGAGTTTTTAATAATCCATGCAGTGAAATACTTCCTAAAGGTAATTTACACTTCTCCTGAATTTATATTTATTAGTATTCCAGCAGAGGAGATGTCATAGTTTAGCCCAGACGGCTGCCCGGTGGGAGGCCAGAGGGTGAGGCCTGCAACGCCCACAAGGCTCGCACCTCCCCCTCTCTGCCCCCGCTCAGTTTCTTCACATCTTCACTACTTTTTTTTTTCTGTTTTCCCCTTCTTAAATACGTTATCGCAGAGGTGTTATCACAGAACATTCTGCTACCAAATGGCTCAGCCCTGGCCAGCAGCGGGTCCGCCCTAGGCCCGGCCGAGTCCACTGAACAAAGGGGAACAACTTCTAGCAGTTTCCTACAGAAGCTGCCACTGTAGCTCCCCCTCACTAAACAAAACCACAACATGAGAAAAGAATACCAGTTGTTTAATAGCAACATTCACTCTTCTATCCTTTAAGAACAAGGAAATATTCATACAGATGCGCCTTTCTTCATTCTTGACATAACATTATTGTTTTCACTGGCATTGTCTTGTAAATAAATCTTATGGACCCTTGATAGAACGCACCACATGACACATTCCTCATAATCACATGAGAAAGCAACATCACAACTCACTTAAAGTATTGTGATAAAAATTGTTGTCACATTTCCTTTTACCAGTGAAATGTGTTGCTTGAATTAAGGATTCATGTGAATTTTTCCCCAGATGTGGGCAATTTTTGCATAGCTGCTTAAAAAAACTGTTAACATACTATGCCTAGTGGCTTCAGGTCGTCTTTTGCAGTCAGCAGGTGGGATCTTGGCCGGTATTTCCAACAACTGAAGTAACCTTAAAGGTGTTTGTAACAGAATAGAACACTTCACCTCCTACTCTTGTTAAGTACTAATCTTTTGTAACTGCAGGACAGCTTTAAAAAACAAAACAAAACAGGTGACACAAAAGGGAACGTTTTTCCTTTCAATTCTGTAGTATTTTAAACAGAATATGGATTTGTTATGAAATATACAGAAAACTCACATAATAGATGTTTTTTTAGGCTGCTTTTGAATTTATTGTGTTTGTGATGTCCATCTGATGACAAAAATCTGTGAAAGTGATGCCTGAGACTACTTAAGAAAAAAGAGCCTAAAATTAGGTATCCTATATCCTTACGTAAGGACCTGTTTTTCAAGTGTGATGAATGTCCGACAGCTCCCACCAGGAGGATCATTTTCATGATATTAAATAGAACCCAGAAAATGCATTTCATAATTAAAAACAGTGTGACAGATCTTACAGAAGTATACTTACTGGTGCTTACTGTCAAATATAGTTGAGTATTTAAATAGATTGAAAAATTCATGTATTACAATTTACTCAGTAACTAAGCTTGGAAGTTCTCAGATTGGCCTTTGTGCCCACTGCTTGGTTTATTTACTTAATGCATACCTCACTGAACAGGTCCACTCATTCCAAAATACAGTGTTTTAACAAACTGCACAGTTAAATGTGGAAAGCTGCTTTAATTTTAGTTTGCAAAATCAATTCTTAATAAATAATAAAGTCAAAGCTTTGCTGGAGATAGACAATATCAAAATCTCGTTTCAGTTTCAGACATGAATACATGTCTTTCGTTACCTTGTTACTGGCTGCTTTTCAATGGAATCCCTACATTATTTGGTGAACAGGATAAATGTTGGTTATTAAATAGCAGTTTACTCTTCATCCTTGTCACTCGGTGTATAGCCACCCATCTTACTCTCTATGCGCCATCCAGGTCTTGCACTGAATTTGAGATTGTTTATTCCCTGGGGGATGATGACGGGGAATGTGTATGTGCTGCCTCTTGCCTCTGTATTTGCTACACATCATTGTTACAGGGAAGATTTTTGCTTTTGAAGTCTGGGAATTGTTGCTCAGCTTGATTTAAAGCCAAGATTTTGCATATGTGCTCTTTTACCTCCAAGGCTTGTGTAGTGGTTTTTGACAATTCCTGGCATTTATGGAGCTCTTTAAAAGTTCAAACCGTGACGTGTGTGAATTACTTCAATGTCATAGTACTTAGGAAAGGGGTGGGCGGTTTATAATGACTTTAGAATAATAATAGTTAAGAATGAGCTAGTCATAAAAATTAGGGAGCGGTTGTCGGACTAAACAGTGCTGATGTAAGTAGCAGAGTTTGTTTACAAACCTCCGTTGGGTTTTATAATAGTCAGTATGCTGAGCTGATAAACATCACAGAGAGCTTTACGTCTGAAATTATTTTAAATCTACACACATAATTGATTCCCCAAGATAAGCATCTCTATAAAACTGGAGTTCAGACCCAGAGCCAGCACTTGTTTTTCAGTGTCTGCTTCTGCACGCACGTACATTGCTGGATGTAAATGACTCTTGTCTTTGGAAGGGTGCTTAGAAATTTCATTGTGCTGCTGACCTTTCGTGGAATACCGTAGTTTGAGTTTTTGGTAGGAAGTGAGATACTTGAGCTGTGATTGCTTATTTCCCCTTCCTGAGGAGTGTTCATCTTCAGACCGTCACTGGTCTGACTGCAATACCTTTGCCTCTGGAGCAGTGCCACTGGGTAGTCAAGAGTGCAAGGTACTGGAACGGGAAGGAATTAACCAAAAAAGGTCCAATGATCAGCCACTCAGTTAGAAAATGGCTTTTGTTCTTGGTTCTTGCTTCCATAATGAATGTCAGCTAGCCATCCATTTTTACTGGTGGTTATTTCACAAAAAAATGCATAAGCAATGCTGTGATTTTGTTAGCTGTGATTTCTGCTGCTTGCTAGACTTCATAAAAGTCTGTGTAACCATTTGCAGATTTTTCTGTAGCCTTCTTCACACTTGTGCATAGCCACCTCCTGGGTACATCAGATCCATGTAGCTAAGTTGCATTTTAATAGGATATCAGCTTAATTTGGGAATCTTTTGTGAAAATTTTGATTTGAACATCACAACAAGTGTGGTGAAGATTTCTGGACATCTTCACTCCTCAGAACTGTAGCACAGGCGCCTAATTCTGTTCCCTAGGTGTTAGAAATTAAATTTGTGTTGATCTGTAGGTGCAGGAGGAGGTTTTGGCTGTCTATTCCTTTACGAACTTACATAATCAAATGTTGTGTTAATTGAGTTGTGAGTACTTTTGCTGGAAATACTCTCAGAGTACCAATGTTTAGTAGAGCTTTGTTTTATTTCCCACTCATAAAATCGTGTCACTACTACTAAAAGGAGGGGAGTGAATTGTTGATTTCTATAACATACTTGTGTAATTTGAGCCTAAACGCTTTTTATTATAGCCATGGTCTTAATTTTGCGCTATTAATGAAATTGATAACAAAGCGGTCATGAGTTCACATGGTCTCTTTTTAAAACAGTGGCAAAACTGCTGTATAGATCATGTAAAATATGATATATGAGCTATATAGCAGCATAACCATATGTTACTCTATGTATGCTTGTAAGATAAGGTATTTGTGTTGTCAGAATGCCTCTTTACTGATAAATGCATTATAAATGCTGCTAATGTTTCTGATATTTTGCAGTGTAAGTCATACTCAATGGTTGGTTCATGAAATAAACTTAATCGTGATCTGTTGGTTTAAATGCTACATATATAGACGGTTTTAATTTTTCTTTTAATGACTATATACTGGCACACCTAGCCCTTGAATTATCTTGAAACACATGCCTTAGAGAAACAAAATACTCTTCAGAGAATTATAAATTGATAATGCAATACAGCTGATGCTTTCTTAGCACAATTTTAATTAATTTATATAAAGAAAAAGGCATTGTGATGCCTATGTAAGTAGCCTTATTTTATAATTAACTGTAGCACAAATAAGAAAACTCTGTAATAGTAACAGACTAATTTTTTCACTGAGTTTAAGAATATTTATGTACCTAATTCGTTCCTGATTTGTGGAATGTGAACAGTACTTTCAGTCAGAAAGGTAACTTTATCTTGGAATGATTTAAAGTTTCTATATTTTCTCAAGTTGACTTAATAGGGGGATTAAGCAAATCTCAGGAAGTGTGGACGTGACTTTGAAATGTAAGTAGGTGATTAGACTATACAGCTGGTCTCTAACAGCTCTTTTGATACTTTGCTTCTGTTTCTGTCTTTCAGAAAAAAAACCTCAAAGGCATTTAAAAGGCAGGGACTATGATAAGGCATAGGATAAATAACTTTTATTTTTACCAGAGGAGAACTTGCATGCTGAGAATGCGATGAAGGTATTACTACAACCTTGGTCTGAGTCCTTCAAAGTGTCTCTGTTATTGGCTATGCCAAGGGCACTGTGAAGAGCTAAAGCTGTGGTGGAGATCTTCTTTGGGGCTCTGTATTGTGACCTGGCTGCTCTTTGACACAGAGGACTACTTAAAAGCTGGTTTTGAGAGTGATGGCTTATACTGAAGGACCAGCACTGTCACAGGCTCTCAGGGCAGAGACAGAAGTACACATTCAAAACTAATTATGTTAGTGCCAAAAGTCTGTGGCACTGACCTGGACAAACAACTATGAAAGGTTCGGCTTCAGCTAGATGTGAGAGGCTACAGCTAGAGCTTTGAAGGGACGTGGTGCTCAGAGGTGCAATCTCTTTGTTACGCTACAAAAGATACCCCTTTTGAAGATCATTTACTGCAGAACTTGCTCTAGGTAACTTTCTAACTGCTTGAAGGAAGCTGTTTGGATTATTTTGTTATTGAAAAATTTTGTTACTGTCATCATGTGGAAAGATGTATTCTTGGTGCCTATACTTTCCTGTTGCTCTAGAGCTCTTGATGCATTTACTGATGCGTAGGATTTTTTCCTCTCAGAGATAAGCTTATAGCCTTACCTTCCTGAAGAATATTAGCAAGAATGTAAAGTTGTCACAATTACAGCATTTTACTTAAAGTAGTGTGTGTGGAGTGGAGGGTTGGAATTTTTTTCTTATTTAAACTTTATGAAACAGCAAGGTGTATTTATCCTAGTGTACTGAGCACACTGAGAAATACTTAATACAATGAGTATTAAAGACCAGCAACACCCAACTGTGAATTAAAAGTATACTTTTTTTTTTTTCATTTATTGTATATTTTGAAACCAGCTATATATTAAGTTTGGGGAACAGACTGAGATTTGTTAACAAATTTCAACTGGCCCCTCAACAGCCCCTAAATGATACTATGCCTATGTTTTTCTTACATGTGCCAAATTATGAGTGTGATCATGCAACCCAGTCTTTGAAAAGGTGCAAACATTGCTATGGAGTTTTATTAGAATTAACCTACCAATTTTAGTTTGAGTGATGTGTTCATGTAGAAGTTCGAAATCATCAGTAGCAGGTTTAGGGATAATAGGTTATATCATTTGAGAGACCCCAATTCCACAAATTAACAGCTCTTTCTCAAGAAGATTTTGTCAGTATTGTAGGCTCCTTGAAACTCTTTTTCCAAAAAACAGCTAGTATTCTCTGCTGTTCCTTCTTCACTTGAGATTCTGAGGGCTCAAAATGGTGACTGCCCCAACTCCATCATAGCAAGGTACTCTCCTTACTCTACTCAGGGTGGTAATCCCTTAGAAGGTGCAATCCTCAGTCTCTGGTGTAGGTTTTCTCACAGCAGCAAATGACCTTCTAACAGCACAGACATAATTCTCCTTGTGCCATTGCCATATTAACAGCAATGAGAGCTTCATATCCTGTACCCTACTGTAATGAAATTATGTATTGCTATTTCAATCTGTAAGTTCTAGGGCTAGTTCTGATTTTAACTTGTAGCTACTTCAACACAGGGATTTCTTTCTCATAGGTACATGATTCTGAACACATCATATTCCAAAAACTGTTTACTATGAAAGCACATCGAGTTATGCTTTTCTTTTATGAGAGATGTCCATTTATAGATGTCTAACTGCAACATATAGACGATAATAACCTCCTTGTACATTTTTCCTCGCTATTCAGAGATGCTGTTTGGTCTCAGGTCAGAAGTTGGTAGAGTCCAGGATCCTTATTCTTCTGTTACATCCAGATTTCTCTTTCATAACACAGGGGTTTGTCTCTTTTCGGTACAGTACTTTTTCCATACTCTTGAAGAAGTTTTCTGTCCTCCCAAAATATTTAGTGAAAAATCTGTTCTGTAGCTTCAGTTTGCCTTTTATAGTGATCTCTTGATAGTTTAGTAGGTACGCATCTCCCAGCAGCTAATATGCTATCTGCTTTTCTGCCTAATTGTCAGGACTAAATAGACTTTCTTCACTCCATCTGTTTGGATAATCCATTCATATGTTAATGTAGTCCATGCAGAGGTGACTAGATGACCCACTTATTGGATTGAGCATCCAGTCTGTTTTGTCAGCAGGTGCTTCTGGAAAGAACAACCTCCTTGATTTATATATCATAGAATCATAGAATCATAGAATGGTTAGGGTTGGAAGGGACCTTCAAAGGTCATCTAGTCCAACCCCCCTCCAAGGAGCAGGGACGTCCCTGACTAGATCAGGTTGCTCAGAGCCTCATTCAGCCTGGCCTTGAATGTTTCCAGGGATGGGGCATCCACCACCTCTCTGGGCAACCTGTTCCAGTGTTCCACAACTCTCATCGTGAAAAATTTTTTCCTAATGTCCAATCTAAATCTACCCCCCTCTATTTTAAAACCATTACCCCTAGTCCTGTCACAACAGGCCCTACTGGACAGCCTCTCCCCGTCTTTCTTGTAGGCCCTCTTGAGGTACTGGAAGACCGCTATCAGGTCTCC
>JAAGAY010142238.1:17030-59865 GCA_011801015.1 Ardeotis arabs
AGAACTGGACACAGTACTCCAGGTGGGGTCTCACCAGGGCAGAGTAGAGGGGGAGAATCACCTCCCTTGACCTGCTGGCCACGCTCCTCTTGATGCAGCCCAGGATGCCATTAGCCTTCTGGGCCTCAAGGGAGCATTGCCAGCTCATGTTGAGCTTCTCGTCCACCAGCACTCCCAAGTCCTTCTCCTCAGGGCTGCTCTCCATCCATTCCCCACCCAGCCTGTGTTTGTGCCTGGGATTGCCACGACAACATCGAACAGCAAAGATTATTTTAAACTGGATAATTTACCAATTAATGGAAAAAAGTCCTACATTTTTATATTGAGTCAGATGTGTTTGTAAAAACATTAAAATTACAATTACACAAAAATTGCATGTAGGAAGAAATTGCATCAAAACTCTCCACTTCAACTTGTTTGATGATGTTAAATGTTTTATAACATCAATGACACTGATAAAAGCCAGAGTAGTCTGTAAGTTTCTAAATCAAAATAGTAGAATAATACTTTATTGGTAATACATAAAATGCTGAATATTTATAAAGCAGTTAGAAATGTAGACACTGAATAAGTAATGGCATCTGTCATTGTTGGCTCTTCTGCTCGATTTCAGGCTGTTAAGTAGTATTATAAATACACACTGATGGATGTGTTCAGAATAATGAGATCTGTTCCTTAGGTTTCAGAAGGGTAGACTTGTGAAAAAACTGAAGAAACCCTGAATATTACTGCTTATATCAAATATGTTTTCTTCTGTTGTATGACTTGAGCTTTCGACTCTTGATTCTCTAAAGAGTCAGTCAGAAGAAAATGCTTACATTTATCATGCATTTTCTCATGTGCTGTAACTTGGAGCCCTTCATTCATGAGGATTAATGATGTGCTTAGGATACTTTAATACTTCTCCTTCACTTATTTCACTATAAATATCTTAATTTTTTCCTTAAAAATGGAACCTTCAATTATAACTTTATTGAGAACCATGTGTTACTGAATAATGACTATAATGATTATACCAGTGGACTGATAATGCAATCTCTTTCTTTCTTTCTTTTTCTTTTTCTCACTTAAGGATAAAAAGAGTTATTCCTGTCCTGTGTGTGAAAAGTCATTTTCTGAAGATCGACTTATAAAATCACATATCAAGACAAATCACCCTGGTAAGAAAAAATCAAGGAAAATTTCTCAGTCTATTGCAATTAATGAATAAAGGTTTAGAGTGAGCAGTGTAATATGATTACATTCCAGAGAAAGATGAGAGTCTATGTCTAATCTGACTGATTCAGAGTAAGAATTGTATTAGGTTTGCAGATGTTAGAATTTAGAGTGAAAAAAGTTGCCAGCTGTGATACAGTGTGGCTGGTATTAAGCTGGAGGTGACAAGCTGGTCTGGATCCAAGCTAACCACTGGGGTCCATTCAAACTCTGTACCTTGCATTTTAGCACCCTGATTTATCAGTGCAAGCACAACATAAAATGAATGCAGTCAGTCAGTGTGCTGTGCCTGAGGAAATAATCCTTTCTCAAATCTTGGGAACTCAGTGCCAAAGCGCCCAAGTGACTGGTGCAGGGACTGATTTAAATCTGACTGATGTGAACCTGGCAGGGCCGCATTGCTGTATCCATACTTTCCTCCTCAGTTTCTGTATTATGTTGAATAGAAAGGCCCACTGCTACTGTGGATGATGGAGAGCTGACTGCGTTGCCCAACATACTTTAATTAAGTCATCTACAGTATTACTTATCACCTGACATAATTTGATATTAATAAAGAAAATGCCAGCCACGCTCAAACTGAATTTGGGAAAGGAAAAATCCAATTAAAATGACGTAACTTTTCTTGTCTTTGTCTGAGGTACAACATAATAGGTAAAGCAGTAGTTTCTTATCTTCCTACTGCCACTAGATAGTGCTAGACCCGTGTGTTAAACAGTTTCCTCCACTTTAATTTCAGACTAACTCCCACTTTAGCTCTTTAATTACCAAACCTCTTTATTTGGAGAGCACTCTACAACAGTGTGCATGGAGGGCTTGTTATACATCAGGGGACACATCTGATACAGCCAACTGAGATGAGGAAAGGTTTCTGTGCTATACTGTAGTCAGGAGGTATGTCACCCAGTAAGCGTAGAATTCAGTCTCAAGAGCTGTGCCTGTAAAGCCTTTGTGCCGTCTCAGCCAGGGAGTATAGGAGGCCTCCCTAAATAACGTGCTCTGTGAGCTAGCAGTACATTATGTGCTGTGCCTTTACAGGTTGACACTGGTCTGCACTGGTCCATTGACTGCTGAATTATTAGTGTATGCTGTGTCTGGGGTCCAGAAATGCCAGTTAACTCTGGAGCCCTGATGTGCTAAACTCATGCATTTAAATACTTTCAAACAATTCATTTGGTATCTGAAACCCTCTAAAAGTGTCATAACTTTTTTGATCCAGAAGAGTGGGTTCTTTTAAACTCCGCGTTAGAAAAGAAGTAAGGTTAAAAGAGAAAATCTGTACAGCCTATTATTTGTTGTCCTCATTTTTAATTCATATGTTGTAGGCGAATAGAACTTAGAAGCAAAACGTTAGATTTATTAGATGTGTCTCCATGGTACTGAAGAAATACTACATTTAAGATATGCCTATGCAGTAGTTATGCAACAACACTACCTTAATATATGGAGGACAATTAATGCACAAATCTTTTTCCTGTGCATGCTGTCCTTGTAATCAGGAGGAAATCCTTTATTCCTACAACATACTTAATTGCAAGCCAAATAAATGTAAGGGATCTGATGATATAAACTGTTAAGTACTGCGATGGAGTGAGTGCAATTGCTTTTAAAAATGTAAATCGAAAAGAATAAAGATGAAAGGAAAAATGGATACTCTTAAAAGGAATTGAATTTTAAAACGACCTATCAAAAATTAATTTAAACTGAAACCCTTTCATATTTATCATTAAAGTGCTATTTCTGGAGCTCCCTTTGCCGTACTTTCTCAATATCATTCAGCATGACCCCTCTTCTTGCCTCTTCTATTTCAGCAAGTAGAAAATATGAAACGAAACAGTACTCCTTCCTCTTCTAGGTTTGCAGAGAATAGGACTTGAATTCTGGTTCCATGAAGGCAGTGGGACAAAAATCTCTGTAGACTTTGGTAGAACAGTATTTCAAAGCAAAGAGATAAGAGAGCTTGGTTTTATTGCCAAATTAATTGGGTACTCAGCAGTAAACAAGGAGTCTTGGATTCTGGTCCCAGCTCTCAGAATTATCTACCTTTCCATTCACTGTCTGATTGAATGTGAAATTTGTTAATAGTCCTGAGACATGAGAGGCATCAGCTTTCATAGAACCCTACTGAGCAGACTTACTAGCCTGCAGTCATGAATGAAGGATCTAAGCCATAGAAGGCAGATGAAGGTTCGGACTTGTGTCTCTATTTTTCTTTTTTGGGTATTTTAAAACATATCTCTGCTCAGTTCACGGGCTTTTATATTTCCCATTTGTTTTCCTTGTGCATATGAGTTCAGGCAGAATTTTTGATTTCACTCTGGGACCAATCATCAGGAGACTAGGTATGACAGTTCATACTTGGTAAAAGTCTAAGTTTAGGTTGTAACTTTCAAATTTTGTAAGATTTTGGGCATAATAAGTCATCAGCTTTCATGTCTTAATGTTTAGTTTGCATGAGTGTTGTGCTTTCATTTAGTCAAGTGATTGATAGCATTTTATTAATCTGAAATGCATTGAGTAATTGGATTTATTTCTTAATATATATAATTATTATATATTTATTATATATTAAATAATCATTATATATTATATTATTATATAATTATTATATAATTTAATATAATTATATCCAACTTGCTTTCATTATGTGTGTTTGGGACATTTAAATTTAAACTTCATTATTTTCAGGTTTTTCACTATGACAACAAAAATATTAGATTGTATGAAGGAAAAACTTAGACAGTTGAATGTGTTTAAGCATGAATAAGCACAGGCTAGGAGAGGAATCTTAATTGGTGTCTTCAGGTATTTAATAGATTAAAAAGAAGAGAGAGGTTCAATCTTTTTGGAACTGTACAGTGAAGGGACATGAGTTGAAGCAAGGAGCTTCTGATTAGAAATTAGGAAAATAATTTTGACTGTAAGGGGAGTCAAACACTGGAATAGGCCAAGAGAGGCTGTAGAACTTCCATCCTTGGATATGTTCAGAAAAGGACTGGGTGTGACCGTGAGCAACTTCATGTAACTTTGGAGTTTGAACTCCAAAGTTGTCCCTGGTTGGAGACGGTAATCTTAGAGGTCCCTTCCAAATGCATTTGTTCTGTCAGTCTGTTTTTAACTTTAAAGTTTCTGATTATCAAGCAGTTTGATCATTATAGCTGTGACTGAAGTGGATTATCTTCAGATCCTTGACATCTGGAAATTCGGGGTGAAATCTTGAATAAAGTCTGAAAATATTGAAGAAAAAAGTGCCAAATTAGCTTATTGGGAAAGTTCATGGTTGGAAAATTATATCTAAGACAGTGGATTTTTTAATATTTCAATTATATTTTATTTTAACTCAGTAGTGGGGACATTGATTACACAGATCAGGAGAGGAAGGACAGAATATTCTAGAAGCTCTAGAGGAAAAATGGTTCTTATATTCTTTGCTGAAGTCTTATCTAAGTGGCAGTAGGGAAAGTAGAGCTTTTAAAAAGTTGGAGTGAATCAAGATCTAGCTCTTTGATATTACTTATATAACATAGAACAAATTCCCTCATGTCCTTCTGGTTTTTATTACCTTTAATTTTTCTCTCAGAGGTTTCAATGACTACTATTTCTGAGATTCTTGGCAGAAGAGTTCAGCTGAAAGGACTTATTGGAAAACGAGCTGTGAAATGTCCTTACTGTGATTTTTATTTTATGAAGAATGGATCAGACCTTCAGCGTCATATTTGGGCTCATGAAGGTAAAACTCTAGTTTTAAGCTTTTGGGCATGTAATCAGTCTCATATTCCACACAAGCTTTGCTGACATAAAAAGGAATTCAAAGTTATCTCTATACCTGAATCAAAAACTTCAGGCTATAGTAGAGGTTAAAGAATTAGTGTAATAGATTCTGGATCACATATGGAACTGCACGCTCATAACATGAATAAACAGCTTAAATGTTAAATAATATTAATAAGTTTATGATTCAATTTTTTTTTCCAAAACTCTTTCATAAACTTCCATAAAGTATTCTATAATAAGTGTGAGTGAGGAGAAGTTAATTAAATACATGCTCAGTCTCTTAAAACAAGTAATTTTCTATAACTTCTTATGAATAACTGCTACTTTCACATTTGTCCAAAAATACTTGGTCTGGAAATCTATTAGTAAAACACTTGTAATCCAGTTGCTTTGATATATGCATATAACTTCTGTTTGTGTTTTAAATAAATGATGCTGAGCGTGGCAGCTGGCTGACATGGACATAAAGAGTGATGAAAAACCTATAAGATAATGCTGATCGTATCTGTCACTTTTTAGGGACAAATTCCAGTAATATGGCAACATATAGGTTAAACATCCCTTGGAGTTAAAAATCTATGCCTGGTAAAATCTTGTGTCTACTCAATCTGTCTATATTTATAAGAGGTGGAAGACCACTCATATGCTCTTTAGTCAGTTAATAATTTATGGAACACATTGCCTATGAGATTTAAGCATTATTTTGGATTCTTTAGCCATCCTTCTGCATAAAGGGAATAACGATATTTGGTACTCTCAAACTGATATTTTGGTTCCAAAGTGTTTGTGCCCCAAAGTGTTTGTGCCCATGCAGGTAGTTCAGAGATTTATACTAGTACTGCATGTTTGTTTGAATGCTTTAACTACAAGCTCACCTGTCTGTTGTACTACAGTGGTGGCCCTCTCCAGTAGCCTTTATTCCATTAAGGAGTTTAGGTAACATGTAGACTTAGAGCAATTACTTGTGTATTCCATAAATACAGTTTGTTTAATCTGACAAGAAAGCTTGAAACTCATCTCATCTAACTAACAGGAGAAAGAGGTGAATGGAAATTTATTCCAAAATCAAAGTGTGCAATCAAGTCTGCCTAAAGTAGGCTATAATTCCTCATGCTTGTAAATCTAGTCTTAAGGTCATGAATATCAATCTAAAGCTGCCAGAGCATCGTGAAACTGTTGAACTACTCTGCCAGTTCAGATTTATTCAACTTTTCTTTGAAGGATTTACTTTGTTCTTGTAGACCTTCTGCTAGATGACATACTGTGCATCTCTCTATTCGTGCTTTGGATAGTTTGAGAGAAGTGAAATTTGTTGCATCTTATCCAAGGTGGGGGTGGTGGAAATACTACTGCGTAAGCCATTAGCAAATCTGTGCTAATTAACAATAAAACAGAGCTTTGCACATTTAACTTGTGCTTACATATTAAGTACCTAATGAACCAGTCCTCCTGAAACAGATTTCTTCATTCTTTATTGTTGTAAGTAGAGAATAAGTTACCTGAAGACTTTCAGAGGGAGATTTGGTATGTACACCAGCTAGGCATCAACTTAAGCAGTCTGGTTTCTAGTTTAAATGAAGGATGGACATACCAAGACCAAAACATTTCATATTTGCTTGGTTAAACTCAGTACCTGGCTTCAGTAGGAAAGTATTTAATTCTAAAAGAACCCCTTCTTTCTCTTAGGAAGTTAAATGATGCTGTGAAGAGCTCAATATCATTTACACAGAAGCTATAGATTAAATTTTTAAAGCGTAGATATCCAGATTTAAAGATTTCAACCTGTTTGACTATGTGGCTCACATAATCTTGAATCTCTTTCAAGCAAATGTCCATGCTGTCATCAAAAACTACAGCTTCTTTGTTTCATAGTATATTTTTTTATTTTTAGGTGTCAAACCTTTCAAATGTTCTCTTTGTGACTATGCCACTCGCAGCAAGAGTAACTTGAAAGCCCATATGAATCGGCACAGCACTGAGAAAACGCACCTTTGTGATATGTGTGGGAAAAAGTTCAAATCAAAAGGCACTTTAAAGAGCCATAAACTCCTTCATACTGCTGATGGTGAGTGCATCTTTATTAAATCCGAGTTTATTTTAGGGCAATAAATACTGACTGTACTATAGGACCTTATTAACAAGCATTTTTAGGTTGAACTCCAAGTGCTACTTACAAATTTTGTTTATTCCTGGGAGACACTGATTGTGAAATAATTCAAAACATTGCAAAATTAAGGCAGCTGTGTCTGGAATACTTAATATTTCTGAAATTTTGGGTTGGCCCTATAGCCCTCTTAGAGAGAACTGTTGATCTCGACAGAAATTTGAAAATACAAATAGTTCCATGTTTAAATCTTGTACTGCTTTCTTCTGTGAGAAAGTTGTTAGGAGTTGTCGAGTGCAGTAGTGCAACAGAGGCGAGGCTGCTGCACCTCTGTGTCCCCAGGTCTAGGCAGTGGCAAGCCTTGGTACGTATTCTCTGTAGGCACGCAAATAGCACATGCATTTACTCCGTGACTAATATTTCTGTGATGATAACAGAAAAAAGTGAGATGTAAATCCAGAAAAATATCATCTTTTATTTCAGAATTTGGGACACAACAGTCCTTTATTCCTCTGTGATTATCAAATTGAAGTAAATATTTTAGCAAGATCAGCTGTACAGACCTTCGTTATGACTTAGTAGCTTGGTCTTTGTTACTAATGGAACCTTGTGAAACATTTCACTTTTTATTGATCACTTTATTTAAATTATTTAAAAACAAAATTGTGTATTCATTAGCATTGTCCTTTTACAAAAAGCGCACGTGTTCTGTTCCATCTCTAGAACATATGTGAAGTTTTTATGTCAGAGAGGTTTATTTATTTTTATATGTGCTTATGTCTCGATATATAACATTAGTGAAAGAAATGATCTTTCTTACATTGATATGGTACACATTATAGGAAGCATATAGTTAATGTAGTGTTACCAAGATTACTGTAGTATTACCATGAGTCAGTAAATCACTCATTATTCAAAAAATACTTTCCAGTATTTTGAAATAACTTGGTCAATAACAAGCAGATGTTGCGCGTACATCTAAACTTCATATGCAAGAATGAACCATTTTACTTATTAAATGCAATCCTCAGCTGATGCCTGGCTGGGAGAAGGAGGCGGGTTGTATTTGAATTAAAAGGAAATTTGGAGCACGATCAGACTATAAAGAAAAAAAAGGCCTCTTTCTACAGTGCCGTAAAAAAAATCCCTGCATGGGGTTTCATTTCAAAACCTCTCTGGTTTTTTTTTTTTTTACCATCTGGCATGTGCAAATACTGAAATTCAGCAATGGAAGTTGAATTTGTTTTTACCTGGGAGTTAGTTTTATTTCTTGAACAAAGTATCTATGTGTGTAAGTAATTACTGCAGTTCAGCTGAGGCTGCTTTGAAAATCTGGCACTGCTAAGAATAGGACTATAGTCATGCAGGACCTAGCCTTGTCTGGATTTCGTTTAAAGGTGTGAAGTTAGTTTTAAGCATTTAATTGCATGCAAGGAACTATATTCTCTAATCATTTACTCCTAGGTCAGGCTGAAGCCTTGACTCTAGAGGCAGTGTTATTACCAGGAGCCTTTTTAACCTGGCTGCAGACTGTCCTCGTCTTTTGCAATAACTGAGATAACTGCATGTTCCTTGTTGATCCACCTCCCTTTTGACTGATACAAATAAATCCAATGCTTAACGCTCTTTTGCCTTGCTTTTTGCACATCCAAAAGTGTTCCAGGGAATTCCCTGTACCTTTGGAAAATGTGTTTTGCCATTGGCTCCAGTGGGAACAGAATCTCACTATTTGTGGAGTCTTAGATAATTTTCCTTACTAAGTCTCCACTAGTAAACTCTTCATGCATTTCAAACACTTGTGAAAAAGAGGGTAACATTTGTCACTAAGAATGTCGTGTGTGATTTGTCAAGGGACTTTCAGCCTCTTGAATGCTGGCAGTTTCTTTGTCCAGTGTCCCTTTCTATAGCTGCAGCATTTCAGAAGTTCTTACTAGCGCACATCTAGTGTTCCTCAGTTACTTTACAAATAAATGAATCTGAAAGATGTTTCACTGTTTGTGAGTCTTGTCTTCCTGACTTATGAATCTAGGCAATTTCTGTTCAAATATCAGCCCTGCAAAGTCAATTTAACCAGTGGAATATGAAGTAGTTTCCTGTCTGCTTTATTCTTCTCCAGAAGACAGACTTCTCAAGAGTGGCGTGATAGAAAACAATTCCGTAGTCCATGCTTACTACTGTTTGTTATTAGAAATAAACCAGAAAGCCTGGTTTTCATTATTTTAGTTAGATATCAGAAATTGTCTTAGGGGTTTTCTTAGCTGTTTTTTGTGGAAACTTTCACAGTCAGTATAAAATGCTTGTAACTTCTTTGAGCAAGATCCAGAATCTAAAGAAACCTGATCTCTTCAGGATAATACAGAATATTCTGCGTTGCACTTCTCCATCCTTCCTTTTGGTTCTTTTGCTTTTGGAGTATTTTTTAGCACATCCTTATTCCATGTCAGTCAAATACAATTTGTCAGCCATGGGCATTTAATACAGGAATGCAGTTTCTCCATATTTAATGCATGTTGTAATTTGGCTGGAGGTAGCAGGACTGATAGAATCTTAAAGCTGAAATACGGAGAAAGGGAGTGTGAAAACCAGAGAAGAAAAGGAAGGAAATTGTGTTATTTTAAATCATAAAAAAAAAAAAAATATTCAAGAGAGAAAATGCTTTGAAGGGAAGGTAAGAGAAACCTACAGAACGGTAATATGTTTGGGTGTTTTGGTCTTTGCAGAGCCACAAACAGCAACAGATGTTTCTCGAAAATGTCAGGTAGAATTAATTCCTCTTAGAGAATCCTAAAAATATATAATGACAACATCTGACCATCTTGCCTTAAGAAGGACACAGAGTAATGATTTCAGGGCCAAAAGCAGACTTTTACAAGCACAAAATCTGATGTCTTGCAGTGTACAGGCCATAACTTAATCTAATGATTTTCACATTTCTGCTGGGTTGCAGTTTGTCTTTTTTTGGAATGGCTAAGCAGACTTGATTTAAAGACTTCATATGACAGGGCATCCATCTGATTTCTAAGTAAATTGTCATAGTCATTCATCATGCCCTCTGTTAAAAATGTTGACTTTATTTTAGACTGAATGGTCTGAGCATCAGCTTTCATTAGCTGAAATTCCAGTTCTCGTTCTTTTGATTTTATTGTTGCTATTTCAGGTGGGTTGGTACCTTCAGTATTGATGCCTAACTAGTAAGTTCACAGGCGTGTGAAGAAATTTCGAATATAGTGTCTTGTCTGTAGAACTTAAAGTAGCACCTTTCTTTGGATGACATTTCTGAACTGAAATAATGTTTTTTTCACAAAGCAATATAAATATATAAAAATTACATTGACTCTATTTAATTGTGTTATGTTGTGCAGAAGACCTGTTTACAATGCAGACTTTCAGTCTGCTGAGTACTTGAGAGACAGAGACTGTCTCAAATCTTTCAATGACTTTTTAGGTTGGTATTTGAAGGAGCATTGTTTGTGCAAATATGCACCCAGTGTCTTCTCTTCCAGTCCACTGTATTTTTGCAACAATTGATGCAGAAGTGTAGAAGTCCAACTATAACTTAACTCCATACATTTTGAGAAAATATGTGCCCAGAGAGGTGGTAGATGCCCCATCCCTGGAAATATCCTCTGAGCAACATCCCCATCCTCTGAATAACCTGATCTGGTTGAAGATGTCCCTGCTTCTTGCAGGGGGTTGGACTAGATGGCCTTTGAAGGTCCCTTCCAACTCAAACTATTCTACAATTCTGTGAAACACGAATCAGCACTCTCAAAGAACAAGTCACAGAACCTCCACATTATCCGTCGTGTTTGGTAGCCACCAGCGTGTAAGTCACCGCATACAGAGTGTGAACTAGTCCCAGTATGTGCTTTCTCTTGCCCTGTGTGACGAGACTTAGGGTTACTGCAGAGGTTTAGATGAGAAAGGACAGTATGTCATGATGAACAAAGCAAGCGGGCATCATTCAATCTGATGTTGATGGAGCAACCTGCGCCTATTGTTTTAAAATTGTGTTAGCAGAAGTGAAAGGTTGACACACAAAACCTGTGTATTATTTGCCATTCTAATCTTATTTTTGTCTATAGCATATTTTATTTCTCCCTGAATCCAGGGTTAAGCCAGTGTAGAAAACCCTTTTATGATAGTTTGAGGCATTATTGGAACAGTGGTGCTAAACACATAAGTAAATCTTGTGGTAAAAATAATAGTTCATGTCATACCCTACCAGAAATACATGAACAAAACTTACAGTGGAAAACACCAGAAAATTTAAATGTATTTGAATCACAACAATTCAGCGCTTGGGACAGAAGTAGGTAAAAATATGTGAACATGACCAAACCTCTGTGTTTTAAGGATTTCCAAATCTGCTTTACAAATAGCAAGATAGCTGTGCCTGCAGTTGTAAAGAATTCATTTCCTTCCTCTATTTAGGCTATGCTGTAATGATTCTTTTTCTTCTTTCCTGAGTAACTATCCCAGGAGCATCTAGACTATTTAATGCTTATAATTTAAAGGTGACACTTGAGCCTTTTTTCTTCTTTACTGCTCTTAGCTCTATTTAACTAAACTTTTGCAGAGAACTGCCAGACTTCTGTTCTTGTTCATTGTTCATTCTTCGCATTTTGGAAGTCATCTTTATAAGGAAATATAATCAGTAGTTTTCTGAATTTAAATAGAAAAATGTATTCTGTTTTCTATTCCCATTTCAGGAAAGCAGTTTAAATGTACAGTGTGTGACTATACAGCTGCCCAAAAACCACAGCTCCTACGTCATATGGAACAACACGTCTCTTTCAAGGTAAGAAAACATATAAATCATGCTTGTTGATAAGCCATTTAGAAATACACAGAATTTCAGACAGCCATTTTAAAACTGGGACATTTTCCTGTTTGGTGACAATTAAAACATCTTAACATTGACATATTTGGGGAATTTTGACTTTATGTGCAGACTTTTGAGATGGGGTTATTTTGTTAGTGAACAATTTGTAATTAGCATCTTTACTTGCCAAAAATATATGTATGTTACAATATAAAAGAAACATTATTGCTTTTTTGACTGTCGGTCCTTGAGAGAACTAATCTAATATGTACCTTAAAATGTCCTAGGGAAGTAGGAAAGTGAATCCCATACATCACTGTTCATTGCCCTCTTTCATTTTCTCTGAAAGTTTGCCAGTCTAACGTACTATAGATAAGTTCAGATACTTGAAGAAAATTGAAGAGAATTAATTTTAAAATACCCCATTTATCCGAAACGTGTCTTGGAAAGAGTTTTGAAGATTGTTAATGTTTCTATGAAGTATTTAGATTAGAGATACGTTTTATTTTAATAAACTTTAGTATGGTTTAATTCCTGAATTTCACATTGGTTCTCAGCATGATAGATCCTGATGTAATGAATTGTGAAATGTTATATTCAGGAAATATAAATGATACTAGTTTCTTTTCTGAAAAATCCAGTATTTTGTGTATATGAAAATGTTCCTTCTAATGTAACACTTTATCTTGGCAGTGAGCATATTTTTTATTGAAAACATAATACTATTTTGATATGCAACATTTTTCATTATCTAACAAGTCATTTTCCTTCTAACAAACCATTTTGCTTCTATAAAGAGTACACTTTAGCCATTCTTAATAAGTACCAATGCTACATACCTCCATAAAGACAGTCTTTTGATTCGTGGTTTAAATTTGGGAAGACAAGACATGCAAGGGAATGAAACAAGTCATCTAAAGAGATGATACATCTTAAACAAATATTTTTTCTTTCTTAAGTATGTAGTTTTGCTGTGGACTTACCTTTTTAAAAGAATTTTTTATAAATGAAAATGCATAATTTTCCTTTTTTTTAATGGCTAATATAATGCAGTTCTTGAAATATAGCTGGTTCTGACCTTGGGATCAGCTTTAGAACTGCTGACTCAGCACCTCTTTTCAGTCCTCTCTCAGCCTGTGTATAAGTGTGACGATGCAATGCATTATCAGGAGAACCACAAAAACACTGAAATAGATCAGTCAGGAGTATTTGTCAGAAGGAGTTCAAAAACTGTCCATTACTCTGAGGCAGTTATTTGCATGCATGTCAGACTCAGAGGAATGTCAGTAGATATACAACCTACTGATAATTTAACCCATATTTCCAAGATCCATGAATTTGCTATCCTGCTTTCCAATAGCAGATGACATGCAGGACATGAAGTATGTAGAAAGTGGTACAAGAACACAGCAGTCTGTCTGGATTATTTTGTTGAAAAAAAGAGAGTTTCAGTCATGGAAAAGGAGAGTACCTCACTGAAAAATTGAGTAACTGAATGTTACAGTACCCTCTTACCCTCTGTAAGGTTAAGGAAGAAAAGTGGTGGTCAGATTCCCTTATTTTTGCTGTTTGGAGCCTGAAGGAAGGTCATGAGCAAAAAGCTTACGGGAATGTTTTGGTCAATGGACCCTGACTGCAGACATTTTGCTGCATTTTAAATTCAGCTTCTTAATAAACATTTGTGTACCAACCATTTTCTGCTGACTAGCTTTAGGTGTGCCTGGTTGCTCTGCATGAAACATTTTGCATCCCATTCTGAGGTACTTGACTTTGCCCCAAGGACTTCAGTCAATGTCTGCGTTCTTTTCCAAGACCCTGATGGTTGTATCAGACTTCCTATAACTGTGATGTATCTCAGTCAGAAGGTTATTCTCAAAGGCTAACTTTAGACACAAACACTTGTTTTGTTAAACTTTTTTCTTTAGAAATATCTCTTCCTGCCAGTTAAAGGGAGGCATATGTTCTTAAAAATTAATTAATTTAGTTCCCTAAACTTTGCTCACCAAACTGTCAATTGAATGCAAATGTCAATTGAATTTTCCCAGTGAAAGGGAAGCAGTTGCGAGCATGTTGGAGAGAGAAGGAAAGGGAAGAGATCAACCCTGTGAGGTACAGTTGTCTGTTAAATTAGGTTGGCTCTACAATCATATTGTACCTTCAGTTGTTTTAGCTCTCTTACTCCCCCTTTTCAGACCAAAGCTCACGGCAGCTGAGTAATTTCCTTGTAGTAGAAAGTCTCCACGTGGTCAGACCTGTGATCATCAATTGTGAAAAGATACAGTTTACTGAATTACAAAAAGTAGGTAATAATCTTATAATGTTGAGAATACTTCTTGTCTTGCACATGAAAAAAGTACAAATTTTAGGTAATGTTTAGTTGCAACTTCCATTTATATTGAATTTTGGAAGGTCTCCTGGGAAGGTGCCTAAGCCAGAAATGAGCATGGTTTCTCAGGATCAAAACATTGCAGATTAGGCCTGTACCCTGAAACGGTCAAGAAATATGTTCTGATATTTTCCCTGTTGCTCCTAGCCTTTCCGTTGTGCACATTGCCACTATTCCTGCAACATATCTGGTTCCCTGAAGCGGCATTACAACAGAAAGCATCCTAACGAAGAGTATGTAAATGTAGGTTCTGGGGAGCCTGCAGCGGAAGCCCTTATCCAACAAGGTACATCTCCACCATATAAGACTTGGGTTTTTTTTTTTTCTTCTGAAGCAAACTTGGTATAAAAGTAAAGTTTGTGCAGTATGCATTCCTCAGTTCATCGGATGTTATGCCATGCTCGATACAGGTGTCACAAAGTGTAATTCATTCTTCGCAGCGTCTGGGTGCTAGCAAAGGAGGCGTGTACGACTTGTTGATTGCCCTAAGTAGTTTTGCTTTTGCACGCTGTGCAGGTGAACCAAAGCAAACAATTGACTGTACGGTGAGTTACCTTTTTGGGTGTAAAATGTACTTAGGCATTCAGGAAGCACAAAGCTCCTTCACTTGTAGTGCCTGTTGTGGGAGGAATTGGGGAGGAAAAAGCCAAATTAAATATAAAATTGTGTTGAAAATATTTTAATGCGTGGTAGAACTGAGTTTCTTACTTTGTTTCTGTTAATTTTGGAAAGTGTTTTCCCTGTTTTTTTAATAGAAACTATCAGCCTTTTTATAATATCTTTTTGGATTTTCAAAATTTCCGGGTTTGTTGAAGAAGAATAGAGACCCAAATTATGCTGTTGTATTAGATAATGAATTAAATATAATTAGATAATGAATTAAATATAATTCTTTTAAGATGACATTATTTCTAAATACTATCTCCAAATTTTTCATCAAATGCAGAACATTAATCTATTGAAGGCATTAATACCTCTTAAAATAACACTGAAGTCATGACACAGAGGAAGACAGTCAACTTAAGGGCTGAGACTCTCCCTTTAACCTTGCACTATAGCAGAGAAATATATAACTACATTAAGCAGTTTGAGCCTGTGTTATTTTATATGACATTTCTTTGTTTCTTTTTTGTCAAAAAAAGCAGAAATAATTTTAAAAGTAGATCTTTGTCTATAAATTACAGGGCAGGAACCTTTAGCAGAATTTTACAATTATTTCCAGAGACAGTGAAAGTTGCCAGGGAACCTGCAGTTGTTTTAAAGAGGTAATATTTACTTGATCAGTACTCAAAGCCTTTGTTCCGTAGTCATGCTGGTGAAGGAAGAACTGTGTGTTATGGGGAGCTTTGTTTAACTTTCCAAATATCTGCACACTCTGAGGAATTATTTGTCCACAGCTACTCTTAAGAATGAGATTGAATTCTGTTAATAGGAAGTTAAGGGTCATGTTTATAATGTTTTTGAACAAATAAAATTCATCTTATGCTAGTTAGATTTTTCTTACCCTTTGGGAGACAGATAAAGGCACTTCTGAAAATAATTCTTTTCTACTGAAACAAAAACCCTGTGAAGTTGTTGAGAATGCAGGGGTAGTCCTATAATTAAGACATTAGAATGAGACGAGAGAGAACACCCTTTAATTTTTTATGTGGTGGGCATGCTTTGTCCACCACATTGGAGCACTGGGCAACGATTAAGAGGATGAAATTTAATGAGTCCAAGTGCTAGATCCTACACCTAGGATGAAGTAATGCCAGGCAGAAGCATAATCTGGGAGAGGAGTGTCTGGAGAGCAGCCCTGCAGGAAGGGATCTGGGGGTGCTGGTCAGCAGCAGGCTCAATATGAGTCAGCAGTGTGCTCTGACAGCCAGAAGGGCAAACCGCATCCTGGGGTGCATCCAACACAGCACAACCAGCCGGTCAACAGAGGAGATTATCTGCCGTAGTCAGCGTTGGTGCAGACTCGGCTCAAGTACTGTGTGCAGTTCTGGGCCCCACCATTTAAGAAGGATGTGCAGGTCCTTGAATGCATCCAGAGGAGGGCAACAACGCTGGGGACAGGGCTGGAAGGCATGTCTTATGAGTAGTGGCTAAGGACTCTGAGTTTGTCTAGAACAAGGGCTGAGGGGCAACCTCATTGTTCTCTACAGCTTCCTGAAGAGGAGATGTGGAGAGGGAGGTGCTGATCTCTTCTCCCTGGTATGCAGTGATAGGACTTGTAGAAATGGTTCAGAGCTGCACCAGGGGAAGTTAAGACTGGACATTAGGAAGCATTTCTGTGCTAAGGAAGAGATCAACACTGGAATTCGTTTCCTAGAGAGGCAGTTGATGCCCCAAAGCATTCGAATTATGCCTTTAACAACATGCTTTAACTTTTGGTCAGCCCTGAATTGGCCAGGCAGTTGGAGTAGATAATCACTGTAGGTTCTTTCCAGCTGAAATACTCTATTTTATTCTTCCATCTCTTACTTTGCATCCTTCTTTCTCTTCCCTTCCTTACACAGTATTTGTATTTCCTGTGCTACCACTAGTGCTGTGCCTGCTTTCCACGTGTTCAGTGGAGTGTGGAGTTTTAGAGCAGTAAAGGGGCTTCAAATCCATGTAGCAGTGTGAAGTCAGTGTCTCCTATCAGAACCCTGCCAGGAAGAGTTTAGCCCATTGCGACAGAACAAGGGGTAATGGTTCTAAACTAAAAAAGAATAGATTTAGACTTGATATAAGGAAGAAATTTTTTCCAATGAGGCTCGTGAAACACTGGAACAGGTTGCCCAGAGAGGTGGTGGATGCCCCATCCCTGGAAACATTCAAGGCCAGGTTGGATGGGGCTCTGAGCAACCTGATCTGGTTGGACATGTCCCTGCTTCTTGCAGGGGGGTTGGACTAGATGGCCTTTAAAGGTGCCTTGCAACCCAAACTATTCTATGGTTCTATGAAAAAAAACATGTTAGTAGATGCACTTTTCTGACATGCAGCCTCCTCTGCCAGCTCCGTTTCCTGCTGTATGACACATCACATGGATCTTACATGTGGGCTCAAAACAAAACGAGGAGACCTACAGACTTCTTATCACACTGTAGGAACGTCAGTTTTTCTCAATGTTTTGGTGTCTCACTGGGGAAAAGGAAAAGTTCTTTGTGGGAAACTTGAGTTGGCCTCTGTGTTCTATTATACCGCTATCACCACATGCTTTCTTTTAACATAGAATAATAGTTGTCTTATGGAGATTTTAGACCAATAAGTAAGTTGTTTGGAGAGCACGTGTCAATGCCATCATGGAAAAATTCGTGGAGCTGTATAGTATTTGTGTGCATTATTTTGTTGCAAACATCAGTTTTGGTATTAAAAGTAGATAAGGTGTGTAATGCAGAAAACTGTCCTCTCTTTCACAACAGCAGGTTTTTCCTAACACTACAGATTGGTGTGAAATTAATATTTAAATTCATTTTCTGTAACTGATAATATCTTTGTCCTAATTTCAACAAAGGTATTTTGCTTTTGTGAACTTTTGAGTTTCCCTTAATAGGGAAACTATTTCAGTTTTCTCTAGAGATGGAGTATTGAGCATCTGCTATAATAGTGAACTTTGGTGAAGGCTTATAGTAGACTGAGAGCAAAGAGGGGAATTAGTATAGGAATAATAAGTGTTAGTGAAAGAACCTAGCAACTCAGTGTAGTTAATTCTGTTTTATCAAAATAAAAAATTTATTTCTTTTCACCTGGTAGAATACCATGTGCTAGATTTCCATTACTGTAAACCAGAATGCTTTTGCTAATCACCTTATTCATAAAAGACTATGTGCAACAAGGACTTGGCGTATAACCAGCTTATCAGAGTATATTTGAAGCATTTGAATATGACAAGTCGTCGTTTGCCATGATAATGTGGGGACAGCCATCTGGTGGCATAGTTTCTAAAGTGACATAACGCCGTTCCCTGGCCATTAGATTGGTTAGAGTAAATTCTGGTCATCTAACACAACAATTTATCACATGCAGATTTTTTCTGTTCTGTTTAGGTCAATAGGGAGGAAAAATGAGACCTTATTTGTAGGATTACAAGCAACGGAGATCTGACATTTGACCAAATGACTTTCATAAGAAAAAGAGGCAAAAGCTGTTTAGTTTAGAAAATTGAATGCTTATAATTTCATCATGCTTGGTTTTTTACTGGTAATGCTGCTTACTCAGACAGTAAACATTGTGCTAAACTTATGCTTTGCATCATTTTGTAGATAGACAGAAAACTTAGGGTTACAGTTTTCTATGTTAACATAAAAAGTAGAAACTCTCACGAGCAAAGATAGTTGGGTGAAGATAACAATACTTTGTTAACTCTTCCTGGTTTTCTTTGATACTGTGCCATAAAACTTAATGTTTGTTTGAAACTTGCGAAAACTCTAACAGCTGTGTTTGAGAAGATAATTTTTTTAAAAACTATTGAAATATGCCACTGCTGTGCATGTTAAATATTAAGATCTCAGTGTTGTTTATAAGCACTTTAAAAAACATTCCAACATTTACTGAAAGTAAGCACTTACCAGCTGGAGAGAGTCCAGAGGAGGGCTACGAAGATGATCAGATAGGCTGGAGCACCTCTCCTATGAGGACAGGCTGAGAGAGTTTGGGCTCTGCAGCCTGGAGAAGAGGAGGCTTTGGGGAGACCTTATTGCAGCCTCTCAGTACCTAAAGGGGGCCTGCAGGAAAGACGGAGAGAAACTCCTCAGTAGGCCCTGTTGCAATAGGACGAGGGGAAATGGTTTCAAAATAGAGGGAGGTAGATTTAGATCAGATATTAGGAAAAAAATTTTTACAATGAGAGTGATGGAACACTGACACAGTTTGCCTAGCGAGGTGGTGGATGCCCCGTCCCTGGAAACATACAAGACCAGGTTGGATAGGGTTCTGAGCAACCTGATCTGGTTGGAGATGTCCCTGCTCCTTGCATGGGGGTTGGACTGGATGACCTTTGAAGGTCCTTTCCAACCCAAACTATTCTATGATTCTATGAAGGAGTACAGTGCGCTATGGTTTTTCATTGTGTCCTGAAGGCCGGCACACAAGGGCTTTGTAAGACAACAGGGAGCTGATATTTGAAGCTGAAGCTTGTAGAGACCCATCTTGTAGATTTTTCGACTATACATACAATTTCTATTTGAAGCTGCATGATGTGTAATGGAGTAGGCATTAAAACTAGTTTCTAAGGAACTCTGTGATTCAAAATAAAAGAGTGTTTACAGGGCAAGAGCATTAGTTTAGAATTATTTAAAACATATGCTCAGCTTTGGTTTTGGTGGGTCTAAAGCAGAACATAAGTCCTAGACACTCTTAGTCTTGAAAAACATTTCCCTTGGAAATGACTACTGGTCATTACAGTTATGCGCTGTGATTGAGATGGGATCAAATTAAATGGGTTCTTACTGCCTTGAGAAAGAATTTATATGAAAATATCTCAAGGATTTATTTGTGTTTCCTTATAGGTGGCATTAAGTGTCCCGTTTGCAGTTTTGTGTATGGTACAAAATGGGAGTTCAACAGACATCTTAAAAACAAGCATGGGATGAAGCTAGTGGAACATGATGGGGAGACCAAGTGGGAGGTAAGGCAAAGTTACTATGGCTTTGGCCGAAAGATTTTTAAAAATTCTAGGGAGAAAAGGATAAGAATAAGAAGTATTCAGAAATATGTTCTTGACTTTATATAAGATCAAGAGGTCGTGTGATCTCATCTCCATTTTGAATGCATACATTGCTATGACTGTTAAGCTTGACTACTTTAATATCTGGTAGGATTAACAACATTGTACGTGCTTATTTCTGTATTTCAGGGTGCTATTCCTCTATTTGCCGCAGAAAGGGTGAAATTTTTAGCAAGAAATGTGACATTGAAAAACTTACTGCATTTTGTTATAAGCTACATACTCGCTGGTGTTAACTGCAAGATGCGCAAAGCTGCAGACTTATGTTGAATTAATGAAGGAAGCTTATATCTTAGCCCAGAGAATGTTAGACCTAAGAAGCTGGGTTAGAAAAAAACAAACCAACAAACTGAATTTCTTTGGTTTGGGGTGGGGTAGGGCAGCTACCCTGAGAGGCTAACTTACCCTTTCAAGCTTTCCTCTGCTGTCATATACTTAGCTGTTTGTTTTAAAATGAGAACTGTTACTCGTACAGAGCAGAGCTAACTGTAGATGCAGAAGCTGTGGGAGAACCACAGAACTAGCTAGACACTTTTATTTTAAAACTTACAGTTGGCAAGCTAAGTCTTTTTCACTACCTGACTAGGCTATTGTTGGTGTAATGAGAGTAAAAAGCAAGAAGTCAACTGCAGTTGGCTGACCTCCACAGTTTAAGACCTGTTCTGCTAAATTTCAGGCAGTCTAGCCCCCATTACAAACCTAATGCCTGACTTGGAAGAGCCGTCTTGCAGTTTTTGTTCAACAGTTTTTGAGTATCCACAGACAGAACGCGAAGTCCTTGAAAAGTATCAAAGCAGGTTCTATGTGGTCAGTTACTCAAAGAAGACAGGGCAAGCATTTTAAAATGTCGTCCTTCAAAGTCTTATATCCACATTTCACAAATGATTCTCTCTACACTCTCCTAGCAGATGCCCAAACCTGAAAAAATAGGAAGATGTCCAGGATACAAGCACCATTTGCAGACTTCAGAAGCATTTTACCAGATCTGCAAGGACATGCATTATGAACTAATTTTGCCCAAAAGGTCTTTACTAGACCCTAATACCATAGAAGTCTGTCATTAGTTCTAAAATAACAGCAGCAAAAATTAAGTCAAGATACCTTAGCATGCTTAAAACAACCTTTGAAGTAGACTCTAGAAGAAAACTATGGGATGATATCCTGACTCCCATACAATATTCTTCTTAAATTCTGTTTCATCCTGTATTTCTGTAACTCTTGTTAAAATATTTGTTGTCCAAAACTCATTCCTTTAAAGTCAGAACTTTCATTGTTCTCTAAATTGCTAAAATGAGAGTGAGATTATTCATGCATTGGTTGGGTTTTGTTTTCAAGTTAACTACTGAAGTTTCTGAAGAAGCATCCACTCAGTATCTCCACATCACAGAGGCTGGAGAAGATGTTCAAGGCACTCAGGCTGCAGTAGCTGCATTACAGAACCTTAGATATACTTCTGAGAGTGGTAAGTTAACTTTTTTAGGTTAGAACACAAAATATATCTTTTTTTCATAAATACCTGATTCTTTTGAGTATTCTGGACAATAGATGATCTCCTGTGAAACTATTTAAAAAGGTGAAAATTGTCATCCAGAACTTACTTCTAAAGTTTGTGTTTTCCTTTGAGGATGAATAATGAGAGATGACCAGAAATTCTTTATGAATTTCTGTATCCTTAAGTCATTAATACTTATCACACTCTGTGGTACTTATCACACTTTATTATTAGGTGTGTGGCATTTCTTGCCTGTATTACTAAATATACTGTGAAATCAGCTATCTCGACAGAGTAGATGGTCTGTATCTAATGACACTTCTCTAGCTATTATTTTTCTCTCTGCTTAAGTCAGCCAGCCTGCAGAAGTGACACAGTGGAATAGCTCATTTACCATGTTCCCAAGGCAGTACTAAAAAACTTAATTCTGATGATACACAAAACAAAGTAAGCTATTCTGTATCAGATTGAGAAAGAACAAGAGTGGGATTAGATAATGATTGCTAAATAAGAAGTAAGAAAAACTGGATGAAAAGAAAAAATGCTGAGGTTTCTGAGAGTGTTAAAACATCACAGACTGGAATAGGTACTCATATATTTTGATTTTATATATATAAGTAAATGTGTTGGTTATCAGAAAATAGCATTTTTACACTTGTTTACCGTTGTGGTCTTTGTAGTTCATAATATAGATACATTTCAAAAACTCCCATTTCTAATGGAATTTCCAAGCATGTTGGAATTAAATTACGTTACTGACAATGTCTATATATATTCTATTTTAAAGACTGCGAATTCTGAATGAGTAAAAACCTCTTGAGAACTTTTCTTAAGCTTTTATATATTTAAATTAATAAACATGATCATGGAATATGCTGTACGTAACAGTTTTGATTTTAAGCATGAGGCTGTAGTTTTCAAAGTAGAATTATTTGCTTTAGTGCGTCCAAATTCAGATACTCTTCCAGCATATTCTCTCTAGGTATGAAACACAGTAGTATCTTGTGTTAAGGCTGTTACATAGAAAAAGAGACTAAAGCAAGCAAATGTTTTTCAGTACTCAGTTAAACTTGTTTCTTACATAGGTAACAAAATATAACTACTTTCTGTCTGAAATGAAATTATCTGACCTAGATCCCCCTCACAGTATCAACCTCAGTTTGAAAAGGTTTGGGGTTAACAGATGAGCTTTATCATATTTACTGTGTCTTTCCTACTTTCAGCAGTGATTACAGCAAATATAAGGCAGCTTTAACATGACCCTGAGAGTTTCTTTCCCTTTCTAACACATCTCTCATGCTGACACTGGGTGTGTGGGAGTGGTGGCTCACAGAAGGGGAATTCTGTTTCCTGCATAACAAAAAACATTTTCCAGTATCCGAATCCTCCCTTTTCACACTTCAGGAGAAGTGAGAGTACAACTATATATGGAGTCTCTTTTGTAAATTTGCCTTTCCTTTGGCAGGGCTACATACATCAAGAGGATTTTTTTTAAAAAGGGCAAACATTTTCTGATCTTGTGCTTATAAAATGATAAGCATGAGCTTTCTCAAGCAATTAACTATTCCCTTCCGCATCTTAGTGATAACAGTACTTCTTTGAGGTTGAGGGGTGTTGCAGATGGCTGGGCAGATGGTAACCACAGGTTTGTAATAAACCAAATAGCTGTTGTGGTTATAGGTGTGGAGTTCAGGCTCTGTTTAAGCTGAGCATCTGACAAATACACGTTTGGATTTGTAAAGTCTTGCAGCTTCCTAATTTACAGTTACTGCTGTGAGCTGTACCTGTTGTTTGTTTATTCAATGTATTCTTTAGATCTCTTTCAGATAGGCATAAAAATGATCAGTGTGGTTGATTCATGCATTCCTTGGGCAGATTGTTTTGTGATTGCTTTCCTGCCATAGATCTATTATTAAAGTGTCATGTTATTGAGCTGTTTGAAATTTATAAACAGTGCTGTGAGTCAGGGTTCAGGCAGGAGGGGAAAGAGTGCCTGTAGCACTTAGATTCACATACCCTTAAAGCTGTTTTACTGTCTTTCTGATAAGGTGAAAGACTTGATCCAACAGCTGTAAACATCCTGCAGCAGATCATTGAGTTGGGTTCGGAAACCCATGATGCTACTGCGGTTGCTTCTGTAGTTACCATGGCACCTGGCACTGTGACAGTGGTAAAGCAGGTAAGAGCTCTTTTCTTCTCTAAAAAAGCTGTATTTCATTTTCGTATATTTATTGTGAAATGAGTGTTGTTTTGCAGGGGCTAAATGTTGAATCACCGTCGAAATGCATAAAATTATTCCTAAACTAATTTTTGACTAAGTTATTTGTATGTATGTTTATATGCACACACACATACATGCATATATAAGTTTATACATATAAAAATGCATACATTTTTGCATGTATATAAAATATAAGTGACCAAATACACAGACATATTAGGTACACACGCGTGTGTGTGTGAGAAAATACAGCTTTTTTCTAGCAGGCATTTTCAGGCTTTTTGAAATAGCATACCTGCATTGTGGGTGGACACTTGGTCCCATTGCCGTCTAAAAGAATAAGGAGGTCCTTGGCACAGCATTCATCCAGATGCAGAAGAGTCTGAAAGTGTGTTGTTTGTGCACAACTGTCTGTGCTCTGCTCTGTAGGACCGTACTCAAAGATGAACCATTGTCATCAATCTTTGCAGTGCTATCCTGTGGCTGAAGTTAGACAGATTTGTGGGGTCCTAAAGCCATGTACCCTGAGGATAAATGAGACTCCTACTCAGTTTGAGTTCACACTGCCTTTCTAATGAGGGGTGCAATACAAGTGTTACGGCATGTAGAAGTTCCAAGAAGAATGTTGCAGATGCTCCTTACAACAGTTGCTTATGTGAGACAAAAGTCAATGTGACCACCCACACTTGAGATAAATAAAGAATAATTCAATTGAGTTGGAGTTGATTGGGAAGATCTGTAGTTAATTTTGTTGTTACCAGGGAAATTGTGCAAGACTGGAAGATACAGATCAGTATCAAAAAAAGCATGTGTAAGATCAATTGTCAATTTCAGGCTTTTGCATGAATTCTCTTTCCAGAAAAATGGTGGATTCAACTGATAATTAAGTGACATAATTTGTAGTAGGCAATATAGTTTCTTTTAAAATGAGACAAACCTTAGAAGATACTGGTAGAAGTAGCTTTAATGTATGTGTATTTTTCTTGAAGTTTGGTACTGCACCATTTTTGCTAAAATTCTTTGCAAAGGACAGTATTACTAAAGCACTTTAGAAATTAAGAATGATAAGATATTCAAAATCAGCAAGTAAAAAGAAATACTTTTCAATCTGAGGTGGCTATTGAGTGCAAACATCACGACTTCTGATCAGCATTTCTTCCTCACACGTGTCTGCTAACTTTGTTGCTGAAATTTTATGTTTCTCCTTACAGTGTTCTCCAAGCTCCACTTGTTCCTTCTGTTCCATCGTACCTCTCTGCTTATCTCTTTTCCCATTCTGTTCATTGATTCGCTGGGGTCTCTGCACTCAATGTGGTTGATAGGTGAAGGAAGGAAAGTACATGAGAAGTCTTTAATTCCTGAAGAGTTTAAGTAACTCCTTTTATTTGAATGAACCAAAACTCTGATTATCTTGGGAGCTAAAACTGAGTTCAGTGGTTTTTGTAGTGTTGTGGACGTTTAATTCATAAGAGCTCCACAGAAGTGGGAAGTTTGTAATCTGTGAATGCAGTATTTGGATAATTCCTAAACTTGCCATCCAAATGTCAGGGCGATAAGGCAGAATTTCAAGACAAAGTTGTTCCTTTGCAATACTTAACAGGGATTTTTATTAGAAACCATGTAAGAGCTTTGGGGTTTTTTTTTTAAGAATAACAAAATCAATTTTGGAAACTAAATTCAGTTATTAAAGAGACATTTTAGTCCTCTTTATGTGCAAGTTTCAGAACAACTTTAACACTAGAGTCACTGCCAACATACGTGCTGTGCTATACATTTGACCTGTTTAAGGGTTGAATACAGTATTAGCCATTGGTGTTTGTGCTCTCTGTCAATATTACTGAAATCTCTTCTTCCCTTAAAAATACTGCTTTTGAGGCCCTTCTACTAAAAGCCTAGGAAAAAGTGACTGTTGAAGTAGCAGCTGCCAAGGAGAAACTACATTTTTATGTTCAAATGTTAAACTTAATGAGTACATCATTTGAAAAATTGAATGATTCTTCTTCCTCCAAGTATTAAATCTCATCAATGTCTGATTAATCTTAAAACTTATCGTCTTCCTTGTTAGACCATCTGAATTTGCTGACAGCTTTTTGTAAGTAAGTGTTTATATTCCAAATTAATTATCTCCTTCTCTTTTTAATCCATGTTTCTAGCCTTTGAGTTTACCATCTGCTAAGCAGTGATCACTTCTTTTTCCCCTGCCTTGTGTATATATCATTGACTCTCAGTGGTCTGATGTCAAACTGTCACAAGCTCCGCTCCTGTATACAATCAGATATTGAATTCTCAGAGCACAGAATCTCTTTGCTGCTTTTCATTTTTGTTTTATTTCCCCTCCTTTAGAGTCTTGTTAATGTAAAACACCTTGAAGTTGCACAGAAATAAAATTGATGAAGAATTTAAGTACATCTCAAGCTGAGTGATCTTGTGCTACTTCTGTTTACGCTGGATTTTACTAATGCCTTACTGTGATGCTGGAAGCACTGTTCCTCTATTAACATGTGTCTTGTGTGTACTGGAATGCCTACTCATTTCTGTCTCTGGTAGCCTCAGTGCCTTTTCAGTGTGTGTGTGCAGAAGTGTGCAGACCTGTGATTTCCCAGGGGAGGATGAGGTGGCAGTACGCCTACTGACAACTGACTGCTTAGGTACCTGTAGTGGGCTTTGTGGAAGTAGAGCAAGGACCAAGGGAGGTCTGTAGATGATGATAATTATGATTATTATTTCTCTTTTAAATATTTCTCTTTTAATTTTCTGTATAAATCAATGTTTTATCAAAGTCTGTTTGATCTGTTATACAGCTTTAGATAGTTCCCAGTTCTTGTCTTCCCACCAGAAGATTGCCTCAGAATTATTGCCACACTCATTTTCAATTTAAGGGAAAGAAGTCTTTAAATGTTATTAACATGACTGTAATTCTCTCCTATTCAGAATTGTCAGCATTTCTTTTTTGTTCAATACAGAGTAGCTTTCTGTGGGATATCACTCACTTGTTCCTACAACTTTGTCAGGTTTTAATTATGCTGAGTTCCTAATTGTTAACCTTGAAGTGATCTTAAGACATGTTCATATTTCACTTTCCTACTGGAAAATTTATTCCACACTTTCTTCTGTGACCTTCAGCTTCTTTTGTGGATTGTGAGACAAAAAATCCATTCAGGGTGTCAGCAATATATCGGCATCATCTGTCACTGCATTTCCACTCTTGTTCTTTAATGGCCTCACTGAGTCCTTGCTTAGCAGCTTCGTTCCATTTTTTTTCCTTACCAACATTTATTGTAGCTGTTCTGATTTTTACAGTTATGTTGGTTTTTTTCTTTTTCTCTAACAACATACATTATCAAGTTTTTTGATCAGTTCTTACCTTCATATCTCATTTTTAGCCAGACCTTGCAAGTTGCCTTCATATGTCTATATTTGCATCAAGAAATTTCTTTTAAATCCTAAATTACTAGAACATTTTAAAAGTATTTTTTTTGCTGTAAATGTTACACTGTATTGTTGCTATCTTTGTCTCCTGTTTCCTCCCTGGAAGTTTCTCCCACAGCTGTCCTCTTCCTGGCTTTTTGCCTATAAAAGTGCCGTTTACACATGATCCTTAAAATTCTGTGTGAATGCAGATGTATCTATCTATGTATCCATCCTCACCCTTTAGCACTTCCTCTAACCTGTGTGCTGAGGTGCCTTTGCTATGCAGTATCTGTAGTGTTTCAGGTTAATGCAAGACTTCTGCCTGCAGAAACAAACTTTGTCTTCATCCATAAGCCCTTTTCAGCATATTGTAAGATGTCCAATGTATTAGCTAGATCTGACTGGTGTATTTTTAAAATTTTTTTTCTACTGGGTCACAAGACAGCATACCATGTTTGAAGAGTTCTTCTGTTAAATTATTGTTCTGGGTTGTATTAGTCTTATTGCGTGTATCTTAAATCATGAGTACACATTATAATGGAGGTGAAATCAAGATCAGATTGTCTGTTCAAAGCCCCCTGCTTCTGAACTGAGTGTTGACAAGGAAAAGAATATCAGTTCTGACTTTGGAAACTATGTTTTTTTTGTATATAGGGATGATTTTATAAAAGAAAACACATTGACAACATAAACCAATCCCAGTAACAAATCCCAGCCTAAGTCGGGATTCAGCGTATGATTTTAAACCCCAAAAATGCAAAGTTAGCCCTATCTAGCTTGGATTATGTTTAAGAAACAAGAGCCATTGTTGGCTCTGACAGTGTCATTTGCAAGAGGCCTTTCAAAGGTTGTGTCTGGAGCCCAAAATGACTTTAGCTCATTCTTGCCTTAGAGTAAGTATACTAACCTGTTATCAAGGCTAAGCTTTTTCTGGTATCGAAATCTTATTGTGTGACAGTTACGAAAACATACAGCTGCTAAGTAATGTTATACAAACCAAATGCCTGAGAGAAAAACAAATTAATAGCGTGAAGATTTATCAGTATGATCTGAGATTGGCAAAAATCCACACCAAAGCTTTGATCACAGCATGGCAGGAGAAGTGTATCCTTGTCAGGCTGAGTCCTTTTCAGTTACTAGTGATCCAGTCTGGATCTCTTTCTGAGACAGAGCTTATGAAGATATTTCTTTATAGCATAATATTGGAGTTGTTCTTCACTACTTAAAGACGAAAAGAAGTAACAAGCTGGGGAAAAGGTGAAAGCAGAGAGTGGTAAGTTTAAAGAACAACTAGGAAAGAGGCTAATAAATGCTTAGGAAAGATAAGAAATAGCATTCATAATGGATGGTAAATGTGGATGAGAAATTGAGGAGAAAGCAGTTTTGTGGGAACAGAGTGCATAGCAAGGTGGAGGAACTGGAAATGTAAAACAAGTCACTACCTTCTGCAGATTTGACTCTCTGCGTCCTATTACAGATATACTTTTGCCCTCATGCCTTAGGGTAGATATTGGTTCATACAATTTTTTGTTTGTTATGCTAGCAGAAGCTGTTCAGTTCCTTATTTATATAGGTGGGTTATTTTCCTAGCTCATGTGCTGAACATAAAGGCAGAATTGGATGATAAGCAGTCATGCCAGTATCACAGCCACCCTTGATTTGCAGGGTCTGCAGGTCTGTGTTTAAAAACTTCTATCTGTATGTAAACTGGGAAAGAGAGAGAGAGTTCAACTACAAGCTACCTTGGTGTATAGTTACTTCCTTCAGTTAGCATATGCATCAAATAAAGATATTAATTGATCCTGAAGAAGTAGTTTCTTCCAAGTTAGGCATTTGATTTAAATAGCGGGTTTCTTGTGAAGAAATGTTTCCCTCAGAAATTAGCATTCCTGTTATCTTTTTTTCTGCAGAGGAGACTCTTCCAGTGTGTGGTGTCTGTAAGTTATTCTCTAGTGAGACAAGATTTAAAGTGCATTTTCTTGGTTTCACAATATGAACATCCTTGAATACTTATTTCCTGAATCCCTCACTGCATTTACCGGAACGTCGGAAGAGTTACTGCTTCTTGGTCTGTGTCCATCAGCTCTAGTTTTTGTTACAATTGCTGCTCTTCATTTCCAGTGCTTGTTAGCAGGAATATGTAATGGTAGCAATATACTTTCTGTTTTACTTCATTTATTTTCCGTAAATGCAGTGATTACTTGTACCAAATCTCTTTGAAACAAGAAGTAGAAACTATGTATGGTTCTTTGTCCAAATTTGAATTTTTCTTTTTTACCTCGAATTACTGAACCAAAGCAGTTGATTTTTGGATTCCTAGTCTCAACTAAAGTTGTAAATCAGTATACGACAGTAACCAGTTAAATTCAATTGCATGTTACCTGGTTTTTGAACCTTTTTCATTTAGATACTGATAGACAAATCTGGTGTAATTTGCCATGTTTAGGCCTGTAATATGTTTTATGTGTCACACTGGACCAAAGATTATTGTCCTGATGTCAGAAACTCATCAGCAGATGGTTGTGTAAAGCTTTAAATCTTGTCCCCAGTATTATTTTTCCTGTTTGAACAAGCCACTGAGATCCTCTTCCTTCAGAGCAAATCCTGCCTACCTCATATACAGAAAACAGCCAGAGCGCAGAGCAGTAGTCTTTGTTCTCTCTAACAAAACAAAACCAGCTCCCCTAAAAAACAACTAACCTACACTCGTGGTCTTGTTCACTATGTCAGCTGCCCATTCTTTTCCTTAATTTCTAATTTTTCTGAACAATATGTCTGGGTGAGCATTGCAAACAGACATTTTTATGCTACCTTACTTGTAGCACTTTAGTATGTAAAAGCTTCAGTCAAAAATCCAGGGCTTCACATGCTAAGTAGTACACAGACATCTGACTTGCATGATCTTTGTTTCAGGGTTGACATTTTGCAAAATTACGTTGCCACTCTAGACAATCTTCTCCTGACCCAAGGTTGCATCTGTTCTCCAAAGTCTTCCTGTTGCTCTAGAGCCGTCACTTCAAGCTCCCTCTGAAAATGGGTGATTGTATTCATCACTAATCATTATTATTGATCACTAAGATGTTTATAGCAGTCTTTCTGCACAACTGTTCATCTTTAGTCCACTTTCTTTTTCAACCCAGTTGGATCTAAGTCTTGTTATTCAAGCCAGAAAGCTGATGTCCTCTTCAGGTAGGATTCTTGGGCCTCGCATGCAAGTGATTAGCTAAATGCTGCTGATTTGTTCTGCATGATAATTTTTATATGATCTCTTATTTCAACCACTTAGCTAAAATGCTTGTCCAAGCCATCATTATTTTATGCTACAGTTAACTCTGATAATCTTTTTTTTCTGACATTCGCAGATTATATTTTGCCTCTTTTGTATTCTTTCAGAAAAATTCAAAGACTACTTTTTTTTCTACGCCTTTCTCTACGCCATCACCCTCTCTTACTCTGTTCACTTGCTGGTCCTTTTTTGCCACATCAAACAAAACCTTGGTTTCATTTCCAAGATTTTTAACTCCTTTCTGACTTAGTGTCCCATTTCTCATTAGCTGTAAAGATTTTGACTCCTACCTTTTTTCAGTCCATGAAGATTTAATTGCTCATTACTTTTTTTCAAACAAGTTTCTTAATGCCTTCTTCCATATTCTGCTTAATTATGTGGATTTTTAATTAAGAGTAATTTGTACCTCATTGTCCTCTCTCAATTACTCTTCAAAAATATTATGACAGTAATTATCTCTGGTTAGGCTATTGGTATATTGCTACTAATGCCTGTCACACAAAATAACCACTGTCTCATTTATGTTGTACTTTCCCACCTTCCTTTTTCTGAGTCTGCTTAATGTCTCTTGTTTTATATTGAAATTATAAGGCCTTTGAGATATTAAATACTTTTTGCATGTAGCATACCTGATGTAATCCAGGTCCTGGTCCAAAGTACTACACTAATATTAACAATAAAGAACAGCAATTGGCTGCTGAATTCTTTCTTTTTTTTTCCCCCATTCAGAAATAAGAGACAGGACTGAAGTTCTTATTACCTCTGTAGCTTGGAGTGTAGGGTTAAGTCTATTCCTGAAAAGCACAGTAACCTATTTTCAACCTTGTCTTCTACAAAATTTGCTCTGAACAGTAAGTATATCAACTGTTTCACTAACTAAACAGATCTTTATCAAGCTAAAGAAAACACTGGATTTCCATGCATTTTACTTTTTATTTTAGTTTCTTTAATCCTTTTATTCTGTGATCTCTTCAGATTCCAGTTAAATCCTACCGTGGTGACTGTCACTTTGAAGAAAGTAGAGGTAGCAATACACAGCAAAGACTACACATCAGCTTGAAGCTGATCACAGAAAGAATTTTATAGTGTAACACATCTTCAGAAATAAATATCTAATAATATTAGATATTTTGCAGTCGTGTCAAAGGCTACTATACATTGTACTTCAGTGGCATGCCTTATATTTCAGTCTGACTCCAATTTGTACCTTCATGATGCTTGTGCACTGTTCATCTAGGAAATTTGCCAATACATGGCGCTTTATGTAGGTTGATTGTCAAGACTGCTGTTCTTTTGTGACATGTAGCAATTTGATGCTTAACTTGATGTTACCTGCAAAGGAAAGTTTTAACCGGGGCAGATGGCCCTGTTTTCTCAACCTCTGTGGAGTTCTTGTCATCTATGTAACTTACTGTGGAGCTCTTGTAATCTGTGTAACATACAGATAAAATCTCATATCAAGGTTACTGTCCTGTTAGAACTCTTCAAATGGCAGCAATCTTACCATACTTCCTCAGAAGGAAGTCTGGTGATACAGCATTTTGTCAGTTGAGTGAAGTAGCCAGTCACAGTCTCTGTCAGGATATATTCAACCAGCCAATCGCTGAAACTACAAAAATCTACACCACCAATATAAAGATTTGCTTGCCACCTTACATTTTTTAATTTATGCAAAGCAACTCTTGCATATTCAAGTCCCTTATTATTCTGAAACTGTTGTGCACCAGATTCTTTTGTAAGTCATTATAGAGGTTCATCTGACCAAATTACAGTGTTTTTCTATGTGTGTCTGTGTGTTTTTCATACAATATATCTATAAACTGCGCCAAGAGAGTTCAACTTATTCAAATGGAACTGAACAAAATGGTAGAGACAGTCCTGTAGGCACCAACATAAGAGAGCACGTCACATATCCAAGTGCTCTCTATCATCTAGAATGCTTATATTCACTTTTCCTTTTAATTCTTTCTGCAAGTACTTTCAAAGAATCATAGAATGGTTTGGGTTGGAAGGGATCTTAAAGATCATCTTGTTCCAACTCTAAGGACACCTTCCACTAGACGAAGACACTCAAGGCCCCATCCAACCTGGCCTTGAACACTTCCAGGGATGGGGCATCCAGAACTTCTCTGGACAACCTGTTCCAATGTTCCACCACTCTCACAGTAAAGAATTTCTTCCTTATGTCTAATCTAAACCTGCCCTCTTTCAGTTTAAAGACATTACCCCTTGTCCTGTCACTATATGCCCTTGTCAAAAGTCCCTCTCCAGCTTTCTTGTAGGCCCCCTTTAGGTACTGGAAGGCTGGTATAAGGTCTCCCTGGAGCCTTCTTTTCTCCAGCCTGAGAATCTCTCAGCCTGTCTTCATAGGAGAGATGCTCCAGCACTCTGATCATCTTTGTGGTCCTCCTCTGGACGTGCTCCAGCAGGTCCATGTCCTTCTTATGTTGGGGGTTCCAGAGCTGGACGCAGTACTGCAGGTGGGGTCTCACAAGAGTGCTGTAAAGGGGCAGAATCACCTCCCTCGACCTGCTGGCCATGCTTCTTTTGATGCAGCCCAGGATGCGGTTGGCCTTCTGGGGAGCTCTGTGCACATTGCTGGCCCATGTTGAGCTTTTCATCAACCAACAGCCCCAAGTCCTTCTTCTCAGGAGTGCTGTCAGTCCATTCTCCACCCAGCCTGTATTTGTACCGTGTATTGCTCTGACCCATGTGTGAGACCTTGAACACCTGCACTTGGCCTGGTTGAACTTCCTGAGGTTGGCACGGGCCCACCTCTCCAGCCTGTCAAGCTCCCTCGGGATGGCATCCCTCCCCTCCAGTGCGTCGATCACACCCCACAGCTTGGTGTCATGGGTGAACTTGCTGAGGGTGCACTCTATCCTGCAGTCCATGTTGCCGACAAAGATATTAAACATGTTTTGTATATTTTCTTACTGTGATGTCTTACGATATAAAAAAAATAGGAGCATCTGTAACTTAGTGTAAGGTTTGGAAGTATTGCAAGATCTCTGTGGTTAACTTTGCTTTTCATGGTAAACTGAAAGGCAGCATTCAATCTGAAATCAAGGGATGGATTCTGTAGTGGACTTTGGGTCAAACCCAGCACAACTGTTTTAAACTCTGTGGATCTGCAACTCCTCCTGACTTCAAAGACAATTGAAGATAATCATTATTTCTCATTATAAGCTTTAGCACAAGGAAGCAACTTTAGCAGTTTACAGCAAAGATTTTCTTTTTTCTTCTTTTCAGGGAATAAGTATATTTTTCTTAATTCCTTGAATTAATTTATCTCAAATGAGAAAAGGCTTGCTTGCTTTGAGAGAGATACCCATTTTTTTAATGTCACTTACCTGTATTTGGATGGTCCTCCAATATGTAAATTAAGAACTTTTGTAATTTAGAAATGTTGAGCTTCTTAGGAAGAGGGCAAAAGTCCTGTTGGCTTTCTTAAGAGACGCATTTAGCCAGTAAAGAATATTTATGCAGGTACTGAATTGGTTTAATATGCCAGCTGTGTGTGCCTTCACCTTCTTGCTGTCATTCCTTAACGAAGGATAAGTAGCCAGATGCTATTCAGCTGGCTCTCAAACAGAAGAGAGGTCTTGGATGCTACTCTTCAAAAGATTTCAGATGCCAATAAAAATAATTGAGTGTACTGACTTCATTGATTCTGATGGCATCTGTCGCACTGTTTCATCAATTTGAGAGGTGTAAATTAACGTTTTGAGATTATTCCCTGTGGAACAATCTAATAGGAACCAAGCAGAAGCATGTAAACATTGAACTGATTTGAAATGTAAATATCCAAAATAATGTGGTGATTTGTCAGACTAAAAGGATTGCAGATAGCTGTCCAAAAAAAAGATACTGGAAGCTAGAAACACCAGAAATCAGGGCATTAGTCTTCTTTACCCTGCATGACAAGGGTAATAAAACCACGTCGATAAAGTCAGGTAGGGAGGTTAAATTAACTTTCTTTATTGGCCATTTTCATTTCAAAAGTATATCAAACTGAATAAGTATTAGATTGCTGCTATTGAACAGAATGAGATTCTGGTCTCATTTCATTTTTGTGTCAACTATGCTTTATTTATTTTCTTTTCTTCATTATTTATGTATACTCACAAAGCTATATTTAAAATTATTTATGGCTTTTGGTTTAGAGTGACTGAAGTGAGACTGTACAAGATCCTTCACAGACTGTGTTGTGCATTCTTGCAGCTCCTAGCAAATGTAGTGTAATTTTTCTGGCCTGAGGCATGTTGTCAGAGGGTTATGTATAGCGCACTAACACAGAAGTCAGTGTGTATTACATAATTAAAGGGCCAAATTTTAGACACCCCTATTTATGTATTTATTGGAGGATCTGACGTGGTTTAACCCTAGTCAGCAACTAAGCACCACACAGCTGCTTACTCACTCCCCCTTGGTGGGATGAGGGAGAGAACTGGAAGAGTAAAAGTGAGAAAACCCCTTGATTGAGATAAAGACGGTTTAGTAGGTAAAGCAAAAGCCGGGTGCAAGCAAAGCAAAGTAAAGAATTAATTCACTACTTCCCATTAGCAGATGTTCAGCCATCTCCAGGAAAGCAGGAGTCCATACTGCGTAACAGTTACTTGGGAAGACAAATGCCATAACTCTGAATGTCCTCCCCTTTTTCTTCTTCCCCCAGCTTGTATGGCTGAGCATGACATCATATGGTATGAAATTTCCCTTTGGTCAGCTGGGATCAGCTGTCCCAGCTGTGTCCCCTCCCAGCTTCTTGTGTACCCCCAGCCTACTCGCTGGCTGGGCAGCATGAGAAGCAGAAAAGGCCTTGACTCCGTGTAAGCACTGCTCAGCAGTAACTGAAACATCCCTGTGTTATCAACACTGTTTCCAGCACAAATTCAAAACATGGCCCTGTGCTTGCTACTATGAAGAAAATTAACTCCATCCCAGCCAAAAGCAGCACAGGATCTCTAGTGTCAAGGGCTGTAATTGTGAACTGATTCATAATGAGCTAGTTTGTAATTTATAATTATCTATCTGAAGATGTCCCTGCTCCTTGCAGGGGGGTTGGACTAGATGTCGTTTAAAGGTCCCTTCCAGCCCAAACTATTCTATGATTCTATGACCTGTGAGATTTTAATTACCTGACATTTTTGTTTGCAGCCTACTTACTATGGTCTCTGTGAGCACATCTGGTGTGGATCCTTCCATTTTGCACAGGAACTGCCACAGGAGCAGGTAGCCACAGAAAAGAGGAGTACACAGTTACAAAAAGGGACTCCTGTGTCTGAATTGCTTTCAGCAGGACTGAGGGTTTCTTAAAAAAAAAAAAAAAAGAGGTGCATGAGGAAGAACAGGAGAAGAAAGTTAACAGTGCTATGCTTATTTAGCTTCCATGAGTAAAAGGTAATTTTGGGGATACTCATATTTTGTGACAACATCAATTACTGAGAGTGGTTGCATCCTTTATTCTGTCAAGATAAGCATCCAGCATCGCCCACTTTTGTAGGATGTTGAGCTTGAACTTCAGCAGGAGCTATTTAAAGTAACTTTCCATTAAAATGTTCAGGTATACTTGGTAAAAGAAACAGAACGTGGAAAGGACTTCAGCCCATTCCTGTAGTTTTATCCCTATAATCTCAATCCTGTGCAACAAAGCCAGAGTTGGCATCAGTAGGTACGATTGTGCTGTGGCATTAAGGTCAATGACAACAGCAAGATTCTCTTTAGAAGATAAATCTTTCACCAGATAAAATCCACATATATTTCATCAGTATATTTCAAGCATGCTGACTCTGGGACCTCTGAATAATTTAACACCTGAACATACTTGTTCAAGAAAAAGCTTTGTATAGCCTGAAAAATTGAGTGAAAGTTCAAAGTGATATGAAGTCCTGAGGGGTTTGTGCGTCTCTGAAGTCTTCATGGTCTGACGGATATTTTAAACATGGAATAAAGTTAAAAGAAAAGTCAATATACAACAATGGGAACCGTTGCTTAGGGGAAAAAAAGTCAAATTAGAAAAGAACATGAGGAGCACAAACATGTAGAACTTCTTTTTCTCTATGCTGGTCTCTAAGGAGTCAAACACATCCTTGGAAGCTTCACTGTAGTTCTTCCCTTCTCTTTTCACTCCCCTCTTAATTATATTTTCTTGAACTTGATTGTTCTGATATGCTGTTCACAAAACAATGTTGTATAAATGAGAATTGGAGAAGAACTTTTGAATCAGCTTCTAATTAAAAAAATAGCCCCTTTCTAATTTGCATAATTTAGATTCCACACTTTGTGGAATCTACCATGTTTGACCTTTTAAAAAATCGCTTACGAGTTCAGTGCTACGAAGAGCACACCATGTATTCCTCTGAGATACAAGAGTACACTGAGATCCAGTAGATTGATATCTATCAATCCTTTGTTCTCTTCTTGCTACACTTTGTATGGTTATTGGAAGTACCATGGAGTTTTGCTTTCCATCATGAGATGCAGGAGAGCCAGCAATTCTGTCTCCGTTCCCTGTTGCTTGTGTAAATGGACCATTTACAGATGCACTTGATGATATGCAAAAAGTATTTGCTGTAGAGAATGTGCCCTCCTACAAATTCAATCAGCTACTTTCATACAGTGAGAAATAAACATGATTTATCTTTGGAAGCTTACTTCATAAAACATTTGATAAGCCTAAATGAAAGAGAAATAGGCCTTAACAAAAACAACTTATTTTCAGGAAAAGAGAAGGAAGAGACGATTTGATTAACTGCATGTTGCATTTGCAGGTGGTTGGCATTTATGGTCCAGCAAATAAAACATCTCTCCTCAAAGAACACAGGGAGTGGTATTGTACTGAAAACGTCTAACAAATGCCTTTGCATATCTCTTGTATACAAAAAAATTGCTATTCCCTTCTCTCCTCAGAAGTACATTATTTTATCACTCACACTTGAGAGAATGCATTTCCTCCACATGACTTACAGTTACAGTTTTCTGATATGTTTTTACTGTCCTGGAGTACTTTGCATAGGAATTTTTTATGGATCTGGTAAAGAATTAAGATTTGTTCTTGAATTCTAGTAAGTGGTGTATTTTAATAATTGTTTGAACTCTTTGAAATTCAATACCAAATTGTGGAGTTTTTAGTCTGACAAGAAGCAAAATGTTCAGTAAAAATTCTGTTATTTTCAAATGTTTCTGTCACTATCCTTTCAATAATGTAAAAATTGCTGCCTCGCAAACAGTAAGTCTTAGGAACCTATTTCAGCAATATTTACATTTCACATTTTCTAACAAAAGCCTGTTAAGATTTCTAATGATTTTTTTACGCTTATGAGCAATCAGTTGACTAGAGGTAAAAAAAAGAAAAAGAAATGAGTACAGTAGATGTTTTTTTCATGTGGTTTTTAATTGATTCTCATCTCAGTGCTACTAGAGGAATTGTTTGACTTCAGATTTATTTAAATAAGAACCGTTTTGAATGAACGACTACTGAGAGATTAAAGCTGTCTCCAAAGACCTGTGTTCCTAGAACTTTGCAGCTCTCTGTGCATATAACTGAGATGCTGTGTTACAGCTTTCAGTATTCTGTCTAGCTATACAGTTATTAATCGAAAGTGCTGACAACAAATTTTCTATAAAACTGGCATTTTATTTCAAAACTGTCTGATTTCTAATTTCTGTGCGGTATTTGCATTAATCATCACAATACCAGCTACTTACTGGAAAGGTGAAATTTCTGTAACCTCTTCAATTTCTCCTTAGGTAAAAGAAGAGGAGCAATCAGCCAATCACACTTTGATGATTCAAGAGACACTGCAGCAGGCTTCAGTGGAGCTGTCTGAGCAGCATCACCTGGTAGTCTCATCAGATGAAGTGGAGGGAATTGAGACAGTGACAGTCTACACACAGGGTGGAGAGGCTTCAGAATTCATAGTTTATGTTCAGGAAGCTGTGCAGCCTGTGGAAGAACAAACTGTGGAACAATCGGTGCAGGAGCTCTAGAGATCAGTGTTCAAAGGAGATGGCTACTTGATTTGCCAAAGCCAAAAGTTTGAGGGTTTTTTTCCTAGCTGAAAGCAAGCAAGTTGACAAATTTTCAGTTAATTTGTGAAGCGAGACCTTGTCATTAGATAGTGATCTGACTGGTTGGATTGTATCAGTAACTTATGTACAAAATCTCCTCAGACTTTTTTTTTTTTCTAAAAAATGTTCATATTTTGAGGAAAAAATATTCTTCCCTTTCTTAGAAGATCTCTCGCTTAATTTCTGTAAATCCCCACAAATATTGTCTATTCAAAACTGTGTTATCCCACAATAATAAAACATCTGTAAAGGTAGCTAGAATGTCTAGAGAAGTCTGTACATCCCTGTTGTGGTTTAACCCCAGTCAGCAACTAAGTACCACAGAGCCGCTTGCTCACCCTCCCCAGGGAAATGGGGGAAAGAGGGGAGAACTCATGGGTTGAGGACAGCAAAGGAAGAAATAACACTACGACTATATATGTATATAATGATAATAGTAACAAGAATAACAATTAAAATGGAATATGCAAAACAAACAGTACACAATTTCTCACCACCTCATGACCTGACGACTGATACAGCCCGTCTCGAGCAGCGATCATGGAATGGAACTGAGTGCAATCTTGGAATGACCCAAGCAGAGAGTGAGTGAGAGTGTTGCTCACCGGCCAACTCCCCTTATACACTGAGCACGACATCTATGATATGGAACACTTCCTTTGGCCAGTTTGGATCAACTGTACTGACTGTATCCCTCTCAGCTTCCTGCACTTGCATACTAAATCCAAAACACAGCGGTTACTGGGAAGAAAACTAACTCCATCCCTGCCGAAACCAGGACAATCCCATTTTATATGTACTTAATATGTGTTTGACTTGACTGGAAGCAGAGTTATTTTTTCTTTAAATTAGAAGGGCTTCTTATTTCTGAGTACATGCTTAGAATGTGTTTGCCGAATTGTGGATCTAAGGCAAACAAAGGCTCAAGACTTTAATTAGAAACATACCACAGATGGACTGTAGTTTGTACATGTGAGATGATCTTTTGAGTTTGGGAGGTGTTTAAAGCCATATATGGTAATTCTGGGTATCAGTAGGATGACTGTTATTTATATAATTAAATAATGATAACTCTTTCCATCCCACTGGATAAATACCTGTCCAGTACCATATGATGAAACCAAATCTGTCAAATCAATGAAATAATATTTTGTTTTTAAGAAAAAAATTAAATGATTTGTAAATGCTGTAAAAGAGGTATGTTCGTATGTTTTAAACAAATATTCTTGTAAATATGATTGTGTGACAGAACTTGTACAAAAAACGTAAGTAAATATTGACAAGAATCTAAATATTCTTAATTATGCATGTATATAGTTCCAGATTTTTCTTCATGAATCTTGAATTGTTTCTGATTTAATATTTTTAAATTTGATCTATAAAAATTATTAATTAATAACACAATTGTCGTGTTTTCTTCTAATGTTCTAATTTCTTAAGTGTTGGCTTCCCTTTCACAGCTAAGTAAAAAATACTGGTTTGCATTGACTCTGACAAATTATTGCTCCAGTTAGCAGTCTCTAATCAAGAAAGCAGCATAATGAAGTTTAGGCAGAGCTTTCTATGTGGTTGAACTTATTTATGGACATTCTGGGTAGAAAAGTGGAAAAAAGCTTTTGGCTTAAGTTCATGTGATGTAGTGAGTTGGTTGTCTTCCTCTTCTAAGTCTGCTGTGGTGCTATACAAAATCGGAGTGCGAACATTTAGTGGTAGCTTCTCCCTTAACTGTGGTGGTACGGAACTTAAATTTGTTAATGGAAGAGGACTGACAGTTGTTTGACTTTGGCGGTAGCTGTATTTCCTCTGGTTTAATCTTGAAAAGGCACAAGAAGCCCCAGAGATGTTACATTTGTAGGATGGAGACCTTTTGGCCATTTGGTGTAACTGGCTGGAGCTGGTCACAAATGTCAATGTTGATTTCTTACATGTTCAGTAAACTTCACTAGAATGAGCAATGAAGTGTTTAATAACATTTAACCTGGTAGAAGCTGATGCACAAAATGTATCAACTTGATAAATCTGCAATAAGAAACTTTGATTTTGTGATTACTGGCTAAAATTCAGTGTTAATTTGCAAGAATAACGCTTTCTGTTGTCTAAAAGAGAAGAAAACAGTCTCAAAAGGTTTTCTTAGAATTTATTGAAATATTCACAGCCTGCTTGCTTCTAAAACCACATTTGGAAGAGCATGATGATCATACACAGTAACAGCTACGTTCTTAACATGACAACTTTCTGAATCAGTTCAGCAATGTATTGTATTGTTATCTGACTGATGGGGGAAAAATGGAAGAGTGTTTTCCTATGCATCACTCAGGAATTCTTAAGCAAATTGTTTCCAGATAGATATACTGAGTTTATGAGAACTGTGTCTGTATTTGGAGGAAGGGTTGTGGTTTTGTTTTTTTGTTTATTTTAATTCCAGTATATCATGGCCATGCATAACTACTGTAATTTAAGTCTTGACTTGTTTGGTTTTTTTTTAAACATCAGTAGAAGTGCTGTACTTCCTGCTGATTTGAAGCAGGAAAGTCCAGTTCATTTTACTAAATGTTAATGAATTTTAAAATGGAGAAATGAAGGTGTGGATATATACAAGTTATATCACTATATATTAGTTTTCCTATACTAAAGCATAAACATTTATGTGAATTTTCTGTAACCATTTTTTTTTTTATTTTAAAAATACTTTGCAATTCGAGTCTTTTATTAAGTTCCAATTTTTTTCCCAACTCTTCCTGGAAATGCAATGGTTGGAAACATATGATGCATAAGTCAGGAAAGACCTTCAGCTGTGTTGAGCACTGCGCACTGATTTCTTGCCTCCATGATTAATTAATTTTATTCTTTCTAGAATATGCGACATCTGTAATGCCATGTGGGGATAAGTACCTCCTCTTTAATGTAGGCCATTTACAAAGTGAATGTCCAAAGATTTGTGCTTTTTCAGAAGTATAAAGAAAAAAAAGAGAGCTTTGTTTATACCAGGCACTTGTTTTGAGGCCACAGCTGTTCCAGTTGTCTTTTGTCTTGATTTGGAACCACCAAAAAGATAAGAATTACATCTTCTGCTTGGCAAGCACTGCTTCTGTTATCACCTAAACAGCACAGATTGTTTTCCGTGTAGATTCAGTTCCTTTTATCCAATTTCTCTTTTCTGAGGGTTAGGTGACCTTTTCAGTTCAGGAGGAGACAAGCAATTATAGTTTTAAGTTAGTCAAGTGCCTCCTCTTTCTGAAGATTACATTCTTCCCATGCACAAGTAATTTTTGTTGGCATTTACAACACTATATGATCTGGTTTTTTCTCCTTTGACACCTGAGGAGTATCCTGGCTTTAGGTTAACACTTGGGAAATACTGCTCTTTAAAAGCTTATGCATGCATAAATCAAGCAACCGATGGGCTAACTGATCTGCACGGCTAAGAAGACATCAGATGTTTCTGGGAATATGTTGAGCACAAAGGGGAGATAGGTCTTGGAATCACGCAAAAGATGTTTAAAGACATGGAAAAAGGAAGCTTCAAATAACGTTAGTGGTAGTAGAGTCTCATTTAATGGAAGGTAATATTGCAGTGCTTGAGCTGATGACTTCTTTGGAAAGATCTCATAGAAATTATGTAGGAACACTAGTTCTGGAAGGTCCTCATCTCACAGAATGCAATAAGCATCTGTACACAAGGGAGAAGATTTGGACCTCACAGGGCAAAAGGCACAAGAGAGGAAATGGGGAATGGAGGTTACAAAATTTTTTACATCCCTTTCTAATTTATTATATCCACAGAGAGTAGTTTCTCTTTACTGAGTGGAGAAGAGGATGGGATCTGCCTTTCCTTCTGATGTCGTTTGATTTCTGTGGCCAGTGTGGTGCCTGTCAATCCCAGCACCATTTCTTGATACTCCTGATTTTAACCAGCTTTTGTAACATCTTAGCTTCTGTGAAGCTGCAATAATAGAAGCTTTGTACTGGATCTGTATCACTTATCTCAAAGGTACATGGGATCAAAAGAGAAAGGAACTGCGTACTTCTACTTTGCTGTTTTACCTCAGATTTTGAGGTTGTACGAAATCACAGCTAGAGACAAGAGTACTGCAGTGTTAGACCAATTGTTCCTACTGTAATAAGGAATTACACACCTTGAGTATATATACCTGAAATTAATGCTTTTAATAGCATGTTTTCAAACAAGATTACAGAAATGACATTGCTGCAAGTCTGAGATTTTCAAAATGTTTTGATAAATTTGCAGTTCAACCAGGCCAAGTGCAAGGTCCTGCACATGGGTCGTGGCAATCCCAGGCACAAATACAGGCTGGGCAGAGAATGGATCGAGAGCAGCCCTGAGGAGAAGGACTT
>JAAGAY010142238.1:59885-78959 GCA_011801015.1 Ardeotis arabs
TAGGAAAAAATTTTTCACCATGAGAGTTGTAGATCACTGGAACAGGTTGCCCAGAGAGGTGGTGGATGCCCCATCCCTGGAAACATTCAAGGCCAGGCTGGATGGGGCTCTGAGCGACCTGGTCTAGTGGGGGATGTCCCTGCTCCTTGCAGGGGGGTTGGACTAGATGACCTTTGAAGGTCCCTTCCAACCCTAACCATTCTGTGATTCTATGATTCTAAATTTCTTCTGAAGTTATAAAGTTCTGAGTCCACACAGCAGCCTAGCACTGTCATATAGAATATGGCACTTAATCAATTTGGTCTTCATAAAGGAAAAGAAAAATGCTTTCGCATTCCAGTAAACTTAAAACATGAACATGTGCTTTGCAAACTTTAAAAAGCCAAACCAAACCAAAACTAGAAACAAAATATACACCACCACTTCACCTCCCGTGTCAAGACTAAGCAAGCACTGTTAGCACAGTAGGGAAAGGAAGAAAGTAGTAGAAATAATATTGCAAGATATTAAAATATTCAAATAAAAGTTTTAAGCTCCAAGTGGGCAGAGAGTTTGGCATGTGAGGGAACCTTCTGGAGCTGTGTTCAACTGTAGGATCAGGACTTGATTTTTGGCTTGGACTCTTCATGCCTGCCTATGGAGGAATCTTACGATGAGCCACTCCAGATTGTTGAAGCTTCAGTAAAGTCAATGGAGATGTGAAAATTCACCCAGAACTGATGATGTTGGGAGAACTTTTTTCAAAAATCACACCTAATCTTTTATAGATGTAGAATTGTCAACCAGTCTTATGCCTTAACAGACTGCAAGCCTGTCTTTTCTTGTCTTGCTTAAATGTGGAGTTGTATTTCTGTAAGAACAGCGAGGTTCAACTGAGGACTGTTCAACTAGTATTAAACTGAAAAGAGTATTGATTTTTATTATTTAATTTTTTTGGTCTGAAAATAATTATGACTGTGATCAGGGTGCACATAGCAGAGGTGAGTGAAACAGATGCTGTACACAAAATCATTGTATATGGATTGTTAGAGTTTGTTTTGTGGTTTGTTTGGGTTTTTTTTTTACACCAGATTATAGTTTCTGCTTTTTGTAGGTATGCTTGAGCTGTATCTGAAATTAAACAGGGCAAGACAGGAGTTCGTTTGCAGACTGCATCATTAGCAAAAACATGGTTTCTTTAGGTAATGGCAGTAATACAGTAAAAATGACAGTATTACAGCTCATAATGTTATCAACTGCAGATGTTTTCCCTTTTGTAATCTGATCGCAGTGAGGTTACTGAATTGTACTGCACATGGCTTGACAGCTTCTCAATTTGCATTTCCAGCTTTCCCATCATTAGCAGACACCACTTCCATCAATAGCAGCACTACTCCATTTGTCTTTTTTTCTTCCTTGAACCGAGGACAAGTTTTCATATTGGAAGACTTTCATGTTCACTCAGTCACAAAGATGTATTTTGGCACATCCTGAGAGTGTCAAACTGGATATTATGACATAAATGTGTAGGATCATATTCATCTCTGCTCTAATTCCACAAGGTACAGGTAATTGGTTAGGTGGTCTTTCATGTGTTCCTGTTCTCAGCTTGCCTGTATTGGGCTTTAAGTGATTAAAAGCAGTGCCACACACTTCAAAGGACAGTGCAAATTACAGAGCCCTTGTATGTTCCTAACAGAAAGTTCTGTTCAAGTTTGTTGTGTTCCTCTCTGTCAGTCTTCAAGATGACTGAGGCAGAGAAAGCAAGCCATCAAGTGTTTCTTGGTAAGTACTAATGGATAAAAATGCTCTGCTTATATGTAAACATAATTCCTTTCCGTCCTGTACAAAGCAGATCGCAATGCGAATTTACCATCCCGGAATGATGTTTTCTTTCTTGGAACGAGTTGCCAATCACCAACACAATCACCTTTTCCCAGATTAACCAGCAAAATGGTTTAGAGTACAGAGCATGTTGATGCTTACAGGAATGGCTTGCCCCGTTGATAAAAAGCCATCAGCTATGACAGATATTTGTCAAGGGCTAACAGACTCAGCCCTCAGTTGTAGTGGAGCTAAAATTCAGCATAAGAATGCTAGAAAGAGACTACAGCAGCTGCAGCAGCATCTGTTTGGCGAGTGACTCCAGCCAGGCAGCATGTTCCTGCTCTGGTAGCACCATGTTCAGGAGGGGACTTCCACTGAAAACTTCAAGAGTTGCTTGCTTCTTTTAGTGCAGCTACCTATTTTCCTCTCTCTGCTCTCTAAATGATATTTAAGGTGCCTAATAAATTGTCAGCCCTTTGGATGAAGGAAAGGGATGGCAATAGTTATCCTAGTTTTTAAAAAAATCGTTCTCTTACATGCACATGTTGCTCCCACGCTCCGACTCCTCTCCCCAGGGGCGCAGGGGTGGGGTGGGGGCTGCGGTCAGCCCACCCCAGCCCCTCTGGGCCGCTCCTCCCTCCTCACACCTCTCCCTGCTCCAGCGCGGGCCCTTCTCCGGGCTGCAGCCCTGCAGGGACACCCTGCTCCCGCCTGGGCTCTCCAGGGCAGCAGTTTCTTCAAGGGGCTACACTTAGTAGAGCTTGGTGTAACTGGCTTGGCTTTTGGTTTTTTTGTTGTTTTTTTTTTAACTCAGTGGGTTTTTAATCTGCTGAGTTCAACTGGCTCCATATCAGCCTACAACTCCTCAGAACACGAGGCAGGAAGAAGTTGGAGCTAAGTATTACTGAAAATGTTCTTTGTCCTTTCCCCTCTCTCTCTCGAATGGGGTTTACGTAAGTTGACCAAGTGATTGATGCCAAGTGCCCATGTGTACAGTGATCAACAATATTTAAGGATTGAACCAGAGAAGAATAGACAGGGCTTAGTGTCACAGAAAAACAAGAAATGATGGGGTGTCATTGAGCAACAGAAACATTAGGCCAAATAACAGTATTAACATACTGCTGGGGAGAACTATTAGCTTGAAAGACAGTACCTGAAATAGTAGAAGCTCCTCTTCTTGAGTTGCTGCATTGTTGCACTGAGTAACATACAGCCAGACATTAGGGCTGAGCCTGGTGGGAAGAACAGGGCCGCTGATCTCAAAGGATTCTCTTACACCTCGCATTTAATAACAGCAAAGGAGGATGAAATGACGAGAGAGCTGTTTTGTATTCAGAATCACACTTAACAAGGATGCTTGTCAGCGCTTGCTCTGAAGGAATTACTGGGGTGGGCATTGATGGGATATTGAATAAGAGCAAAATTGTCATATTTTCTTACTCTTGTGTCACTTACTCTTCATGAAAAGTCCAGTGCAAGAGAAGTGAGTAGTGGTTGCCAGTAAAATACAAAACCACAAAATAAACATCTCTGACAGTGCTATAAATGACCTTTTCATTCCCTATAAAAATATTTTTTACAGTCCTGTTACTAAAAGTGGATGAAGAGAGAAATTACAGTCAATACATTGCACAGAGCTCTGCCTGAGTTTTTAAATGCTGTACATTTTTCTGAAAAGCTGGAAATAAGTTTATCATCAGCCTAGGTAAATTAAAAGGGATCAAAAGGTCTTTGGTGTTTTGGAATGAAATAAAACAGTTAATGGGAATTTATAGAACAAGCTTTATGGCTTTTTCTTTAGTTCAAGCAATGTTATCTTCTGGAAAATCAGGGCTCATTTTGTGTCATGCACCCAAATGAAATACACTGTATGTGTATTTTACAGGAACACAACAGAGATATGAGAATGAGACCACAGCAGCTACCTCATTTGTAATCTGCTTTACGGGCTAGCAGTGAAATAAAGGACAAGATATTACAGTGGATTACAGAGCTAGTCAATGTTTTTACAATTTCTTTTGGAAATGGTTCCCTTTTTGATTAGCCTTGATAGCATTTATTTTGCTACTAGCATTGAGAGTGAAAATACTTTCTGGGAACTGAAAGCTGGATGGGCTTGGGGTTTTAAAAATAGAGTACAGACTTGTTTGGTGCTAGGTAGCTTGTTCAAACCCATGTTTGGGTATCAAGTATTTCCCTTTGTCTAATGGTAATTGGACAAGTTAAAGAGTTCAAATCTGAGATATGATAGAAAAAGTGCAAGTAAAAAAATCACTATGAAATTGGGAATGAAGTAGCATGTCAGTCTTCACTGAAACACCATAACTTCAAACAGTCACATGGAACTTGAATTTAGGTCATCCTTAAAGTAATTGAAAAACATTAGTTGATCGTTGGGAAAGTTTTTGTGACTGTTGTGATGCAAGTTTGGGGGTGGTTTGTTTTTTTTTGGTTTGGGTTTTTTTTTAACTATCACCTTGGAAACTGTTACAGCAGGAAGCAAAGTGCAACATAAGATCTGGCAAGAATTGATAAAATTGAAATATGTTACTATGTCTTATATTCTGGAGTTAATATAAGCCCATTTATTTTGCTGACAGCTTGTGCGACAGGGGAATTTACTCACTGGTTGGTCATCTTGTAGGTGCTGTAAAATCACACCAAAAATCCTTGCCCCAAAGATTTTATTCTAAGTAGTGTTCTTAAAATACAGTTTTTCCATGCCTGTAAATGGAGAATTAGAATTGGGGGTAGTGGCAGAGCCAAGAGAAGCCAGGTATCCTTCTGTTGTCTCTTCTCTTGAGATACCAAACATAAGGAAGTTGCAGAAAAGCCTACAGGAAGGTGGAGGGAAGCATATGTGGAACCTATAGTGGAAGAAAGATTTTTTTCACAGCCAAGAGGAGTCTTAGCTAACTTTCCTCTCTGCTATGTCTTTGTACAGTGCAGTGTCTTTATGCAATGCAGTGTGGAGACAGTGCCATACATAGTTGTGTAGAACCAAAGAATCATAGAATGGTTTGAGTTGGAAGAGACCTTAAAGATCATCTAGCTCCAGCCCCCCTACCATGGGCAGGGACACCTTCCACTAGACCAGGTCACTCAAAGCCCCATCCAACCTGACCTTGAACACTTCCAGGGATCGGACATCCACAACTTCTCTGGGCTACCCGTTCCAGTGCCGCACCAACACTTCTTGTGTTGCACAGTAAAGAATTTCTTCCTTATGTCTAATCTAAATCTACACTCTTTCAGTTTAAAGCTGTTACCCCTTGTCCTATTGCTGCATGCCCTTGTCAAAAGACCCTCCCCGTCTTTCCTGTAGGCCCCCTTGAGGTACTGGAAGACCGCTATCAGGTCTCCCTGGAGCCTTCTCTTCTCCAGGCTGAGCAGCCCCAACTCTCTCAGCCTGTCCTCATAGGAGAGGTGCTCCAGCCCTCTTGTCATCTTTGTGGGCTCCTCTGAATGTGCTCCAACAGGCCCATGTCCTTCTTATGCTGGGGGCTCCAGAGCTGGACACAGTACTCCAGGTGGGGTCTCACCAGGGCAGAGTAGAGGGGCAGAATCACCTCCCTCGACTTGCTGGCCACACTTCTTGTGATGCACCCAGGATGCAGTTGGCTTTCTGGGCTGCAAGTGCACACTGCTGGCTCATGTTGAGCTTGACTAATAGTGGGCAGCTCTGTGAACAAGTGAGAGCCTGGAGCTGCTTGAATTCTGGTAACTGATATTTCCGTGGCAGGGGGAGTGGAAGCATGAAAAGGACAGATACTGGATGAATGATGGCAGCATACTTTCAGTTGTTGTGCTGTTTTTCAAACAGTTACATTTTTTAGTGTTATTCTCAGCATGGGAGTCTAGGTGGGAGTAGCATTGAACATCTGTGGATACATAACAGGAGTGTATTTGGTCATACAGCTGCTGCCCAGCCTCTAGTGGTAGGCATGAGTAGATGCCAAGGTAGGAGTGTAACACCAAGGCAAGCACAAACACAGCTTGCAAAGCCACATCTGAGGGAAGTTCTTGAAACACCCAATTTTGTAGTGCTGCAAGAGAGCAGTATGTCTGTCTTGATTTAACAATATGAATATGTTTAGCAGCAAAATTGTGTATTTATACTACTCTGTAGGTAAGCCAGCAGGACTTCTTTCCCCCTGCTCATCCCTCAAAGCAATAAAAGTGCTTTGTCTTAAGCTGTAGACTTTGTTTTTTACTTTCTTCTCTCTTTTCACAGCCAGTTCACTGGCAGTTAGCATCTGTACTTTATGCTTAAGTTGGTTCACAAAGACTTCAGGGCACTGAGCGCTGTGAGGCATCAATAAGGTTTCTACGCTAGATGTCAGAATGTCCTACATCACAGCTCAGCGCAAAGCCAGATTGTCATTTAATTGCATATTTCCCAGTTGAGCCAAGATCCATCTGAATTGGACATTCATGCTTGTTCCCTTGTGCTGTATATTCTGAAGAATATGCCTTGCGGCTTTTGCTCCGCTTTCAGATCTCTTGATGCTCCTTTGTTATGCTGAACGCTTAGGTTGGTCCATTTTTCAGCCTTTGTTCAAGGCGGTTTGCTTTATCCACAGACTCAGAAATTTAAAAGGATTCTGTGTATTGAAGGATTTCACTTGTTCTGAGGCAATGGATCCTGCTTATAAAACAGAAGGCACTGAACTTGGATATTGTGTGATTTACTGTGAGCCCAAACCATTTCACCGAGTCTGACACCACAAGGGGGCATGGATTTGTGTTTAAATCACCCTCCCACTGATTTAGGAGGTCTAGGTAAATACCTGATTTAGAAACTAATAATTGAGCCTACAAGCTGGCAATTATGCATGCAGAAATTGCATGTGTTGGGAGCATGTATCACGAAAATGGGAGCCAATGGGACTGCATCATTTCTCAGGAGGTTTTAGAGACTGGGAGGAACAGCTAGTGTGGTTAAAACCAAAATTAGCTATGCACATGGACAGATTATAAAGCATCAGCACACAAACAACAGAACTGATTCTCCAGTGCCAATGAGCTCGGGAACTCATCGCCACTACGCGAGCATCCAGCTGCGCGGCCGGTTGCGGTATGGGCTGGGCAGTAATTGCTGTGCTTCGGACACACAGGTGGCAATATCTGGAATATGAGATGAAGCTGCTGTAAAAACAGATGCAGAAGAGCTGCTCAGGACTTGCTGAAGAGGTGCACCACCGGTTTCTCAGCGTCCAAAGGTCAGGTTTTACTTGCATAAAGCAGAACGTTCCAACAGCTCTCCGCGCAGGTAATGGCCAGCGAAGATCCCAGCACGCTGCAGCGTGTTTTGAGCTGAGTGGCCTCCGAGGATTTTTGGTTTTGCAGTGTGGTAGGTGGGGGGCGGTGAGTGCCTAAGAAGTCAGTGGAGTGAAAGAGGTAGTTTAAAACTTTCACCACTAACATCTACATTATCCTAGCAGAAATGCACAACTAATAATAAAGCGTTTCTCCCTAGGTGTAACTCTCTCTTACTCTCAGTGGCACAAAATTCCTAAAGCTGTCTGTAATGAGGTTGTCTGCTGACTGCAGATAGTGTCACCATCCCTCTGGGTTACTCTTGCCATCCTTTTTTGTCATTTGTGGGATAGAAATAGTAGAGGTTAAAGCAGTATCATTCTTTAGTGACAGGTAGCTACAACTTAAATAAGGATGCAATTCCTTTTTTTTTGATTAAAAATGAATTTTTAGTAATCCTAGAAATGAAATTCATAGGATGATGATCTTGAAGACTGCACAGAGCTGGATGTCCAAGGCCATCAGAGGTGAGGAGTACTTTGCATGCCCTCTGATGTTGTTTAATATTACAAAGTTTTTGAAAATCAAACAGTGTGTAACACAACCTGAGCTTCCAGTCTTAGTTTCTCCTTTCTTAACGCGGGTATCAAGACTCCTTGCCTACATCATGACGGGTATAACTGTATGCTCATTAAATCTGCATAGTGGAAAACCAACAGACAACAGAAGTATTTTGGAAGCTGAGATCAACATTGAAAATGTCGCGGATATTTTGGAGGCATCTCTGGCCCTGTTTCCTAAAAGGCCTTGGTTGTGGGTAGATTGTTTCCACTCCTGCCTCTGCCCTTCTCTCCTGGATGGACCTCAGACCTGCACTGCAGCTTTGTCTGCAGCCCTGTCTCCGGCCCAGTCTCCTCCTGTTCCTCACTGCATTCCCTAGGTGAACCCTGGACCTGGTGCATCACCGTGCCCTGTCTGGGACGGCTGATGGACCCTGTTACAGCCACCCAGCTCTGCCCATGCAGTTTTAGGTCTGATTGACAGCCTGAATAATGCAGTTGGACCCTACTGCATGACGGGCTTGTCAGTGCTACTGCAATATGAACATTTGGGAATAATTAGGTTCACCATTTAAGCGTGTCTAATGCTCTCTATGGCCTTTACATCACTGCAAAGCACAAATACAAGCCAAAGCAAGTACATTTATCCCAACTTCATTGTGTATATTCATAAGTAATTTGAAAAATGTTTTCCTAAACACTTTTAAAATTTGTAGTGTAAAACTAGAAATTCAATTCTAAACCCCAAATTAAGTTGTTTAGCATTAAAAAAGAAGCCTGGAAAATTAATTCATCTGTACATTAAATACTTAGAGCATTGGAAGACATCTGCCACACTATCTGTCTATGTTAAGGCCTGAGATATTGCTGAAATTTTGAAAGGAAATTGTTGCCTTAATGCGAAGGAAACCACTCTATTCATTTTTTTTTTTCTAATCTGCATATTAATTATGGTCATACAGCTGATGCACTGGACTGCAACTAGATTCATCCCATTTAAATCACTTTAATCCTCTGCAAGCTTGCAAAAACAATTATTCTGCGTTCCCATCTAACACTGTGTAATAGAAACTTCAATCTGTTCAGCTCCTGCTCCAGACCCTTGGTGACCTTTCAGCTCGTACACTGGCAACACTGATGGCAACTAATTTCTTCCCTCATTGGGAACCTTCTTGCATTGATCTACTCTTCATAAAAGATAGTAAACTATTATCTGCTGGATTACCCTTTAAATAATGTCTCTCTCTTCTCATGTTTACTTTTATCAGCTGCAGTGTTTGGGTCATGCATTTCGTGGGAGATAGATTCAGATTAGATATTAGGAACTTTTTTTTTACACTGAGGGTGGTGGAACACCGGAACAGGTTGCCCAAAGAGGTGGTAGATGCCCTATCCCTGGAAATGTTCAAGGCCAGGTTGGACAGGGCTCTGAGCAACCTGATCTGGTTGGAGATGTCCCTGCTTCTTGCAGGGGGGTTGGACTAGATGACCTTTGAAGGTCCCTTCCAACCCAAACCATTCTATGATTCTATGATGTAGACCATATTGCCATTAATTCCTGGTAGCATTTCCTTTGGCCAGCACGCTTTCTCTGGGAGTACCGCAACATCTCTGCATCTGCTCTGCGTGTTACATTTCTGCCTTGGCGGTGATACATTCTGCACTGCTTAATTTGTCCTTTGGCTGAATTTGTCTGCTTTATCAGCTTGATTTAATTGACTGTCTAGTGAATCTGAGGTGTGAGCCATTTCATCTGGCTGGAGGGCAGTGCGTTATGGTGGGTAGAGCCACTTTGTGGTGGTGATGCAGCAAACATTAATGTGGCAGAGATCTTTCTTAAAAGGAAAAGGCTTGAATTCCGTTCTGCTTTAGGATTATACAGTCCACAGAAAATTGCAGTAAATCACTTCCTCATGGATTTGAGTTTCAAATTCTCCCATTTCTTCCTCACCTCTTCTGCAAAATACATTTCCAATTCAGAGTTCATTGAGTCTGAGCTTTTCTTCTGTGATCATCATTAATGATGGTAATCGTTCTTTCATGAGAGTATTGCTATTATCTTACCTGGTTTTCAGAAGTGTTAAGAGAAGTCAGCAAAGACATCACTTGATGCCAAATATTATACATATATATATTTGCATGATATTCAGATGAACTGAACAGCTTGCAGAACTCTGACTGTTTCCAGCAAGTGGCCCAGAATTACTGAAGTTATTATTACAACAGTCCGGTAGCATTTCTTCTGGGTGCAGGTGACATTTTATTGCCATCATTCTACATAGCTAAACAAGGTGTAGAAAATATGCAGCTCTGTAAGACAGGGCAATTTCACAACTTTTCAGCCTTTACAGGTGATTCAGAAATTAGTTCACCTACAATTTCTCTTACATTACTTAGTATGTTATTTTTGTGTGTATGTTTAATCCCTTTGTATAATCCTGCTTCCTTGTTAATCTTTCAGGGACAGATAATTCCAACCATTTGAACTGACGTGGAATCTCAGCCACGTTGAGACTGGTGGGATCCAACAGTAATGCAATAAGGTGAGCAAGACGGAGCTTACTGCAACTGCTGTATTTAGATATGCGCCAGAGGAAGGCCACGAAGATGACAAGAGGGCTGGAGCACCTCTCCTATGAGGACAGGCTGAGAGAGTTGGGGCTGTTCAGCCTGGAGAAGAGAAGGCTCTGGGGAGACCTGATAGCGGTCTTCCAGTACCTCAAGGGGGCCTACAGGAAAGATGGGGAGAAACTCTTCAGCAGGGCCTGTTGTGATAGGACTAGGGGTAATGGTTTCAAAATAGAGGGGGGTAGATTTAGATTGGATATTAAGAAAAAATTTTTTACAATGAGGGTGGTAGTACACTGGAACAGGTTGCCCAGAGAGGTGGTGGATGCCCCATCCCTGGAAACGTTTAAGGCCAGGTTGGATGAGACTTTGAGCAACCTGATCTAGTCAGGGATGTCCCTGCTCCTTGCAGGGGGTTTGGAGTAGATGGCCTTTAAAGGTCCCTTCCAACCCAAACCATTCTATGATTCTATGATTCATGTTATTAACGAACAGACACCATTTTGTTATACACAATGAAATTACAGAGCAATTACAGAGTCATTTATTTACCATTATTAAATATTTCTGTAGCTGTAGCAATATAAACCTCAGTTGGAGTCCTTCACAGCAGGTGCTTCCTATGCACCTGAGAAATTACAGTCCCTGTCCCACCAGTCTGCAAGCTGAATTCCTAAGTACGTGCGTTGTCCAGTAAAGTGTTTTATCTGTCATGTGTTCTGCCCAAACTGCTCCAACTGTTAGTGCACTGCAAATAAAGGATCCAGTGTCTTGGCAATTTTGGAAGGATGTAGAGATGATAATCCCCAGCTGCCCACCCTTTCACACTCTCCCCATGGTTTTTGCCTTGTGAACCAGCTGCTGAACGTCTCCTGCTTTGCATTCTGATAACGCGAGGTAATCTCAGATCATATTGCCATTGTGTGTGGGGTTCAGTACTTGCTTCTGAGCTGCTGAGCTGTTTGTACCACAAGAGAGGGACCCTTCATGGAGGGCAGCGTCAGCAGCTGCCGCAGCCATCCAGGCACGCCGCCTCGTCACCTCTCAGAGCCTTACAGGTATGGAAATGAAAGTTTGGCCCCAAAAGGACAAGGTGAAAGGAAAGGAAAGGAAATGTTGCTCTGCCAACACACTATTGGATCAGCTTGTTATTCCCTGAGCTCAAGAAGAGTTTTGTTGATAATTTCAGAGGCAGAACTCAGCAGCCTTTCCCACCATAGAACTGAAAGACAGAGCAGTCTAGATGAATATGGAGAAAAGTAACATAAAATCAAAATTTCAAACTCTCAAGCAATACGTTTCATTCTGTATAAAGGAGAAGCCCATCTGGCAGTCACTGATGATTCAAAATGTCAAAGATTACATGTTAATTGACTCTCTGGCTAGGAGTTGCTTATTACCTTTCAGTAAAGTCTGTGTGCAAGACGAATTGAGCTTGGAGAAGAGTGTGGAGCAGCCATGAAAGTACTCTAACAGGAAAAAGCATCATGTGCAAAGGACATCAAAAGTCGGCTCCTGTTTGCTGTTCTGCCTCATTCTTTCTCCCTTTCTAGCTTCTAATAGTTCCAGCCCTGCTGTGCAGCTTTTTAATTAACATTTCTTATTTTACAAAAATGGTGGGGGTAAAGCTGCCCCAACCTTCTGCTGCTGGATGTGTAGCTTGGAAAAAATAGTTTCTAGTCACAAGCATGAGATGGAGAAGTAACAAAGGAAAAAAAAATAACTCTGCTTTCTAAACCATCTCTCAGTCTGATCCAAAATCCAATGAAAGAGAGAACTGTTTTCCGTCGGCTGCAGTGGGCTTTGGAAAGAGCACTCTGTTCAAACGAGTGCCAGCTGCTCTCCTTTAGTGACTGTAATCGGTAGCAGCGCTGCTGTCGCTGAGGATAAAGGAAGCAGTGTTCAGTGTCTCCATGGGAAAAAAGAATGCAACATCTTGTCCCCCGTGTTTGTAATAGCAACATGTAGTGAACGTTTGCTGAGGGTATGATGGTTGGATGCTGGGGATGCCCCACCAAGGCGCTGCAGCCGGCTCTGAGGGCACGGTGGAGTCAATAGACTGGTACTGGCATCTCTGGCTATGATGACTTTGTCTTTGTTTTGCATTTGCCTGCATCCATTTATCTGGGAAGATGAAAGTGCTGGAAATTAGGAAACTCATTAAGGCTCCCAGTCCCTTCCTGAAATCAGCATCCCGAACAGGTGCTTAGGTGCTCTGTGATGGATATTGCACGTGAAGAGAACAGAGCAATTTTATCTGAGCACATCAAGCATGTTGCCCCCCTGTTGCAGGCAGGGAGGGAGGGATGAAGGGAGGGGGGCTGCAAGTTGCTGTCAGAGTCGGAGAGAGCCCTAGAACACTTTGTGCTGCCTGTTGAAAACAAACCCACCACTTCCAAGCATCTGAGAAAGGAAGCAGGATGGTTTTCTTTATGGACCTCTGCAAAGCGGTTTGTGATGTTTCGGCACGTAAGGCAGGTACGCGGCAAGTCCTGCACGCACGACCCGGCACGGGTTTTGGGAAGCCTCCAGCAGTGCTAGGGGTTACACCACACCCTGCCAACTGAGACCCAAAGGCTCCTTAGCACCAACGGGAAACATACAGTTCTTTCCATCTTTTATTCCATCTTTCCATCTTTTATTATCTCTCCTAAAATCTGACATTGTCTTCTATCACTGTTGATAAAAAACAGAGCCTTTTTTTTACCCCCCTCAAGCCCCTGGAGACACCATTATCATACAAGCTTTAGCTGGGTGCTGGTCCCAGAGCATCATTTACTTTCTGTGCTTTTTGAAGCGCAGTGAATCCAAATCTGTAACCAGAGGAAAAGCAGAAGCAGGCGTGCACATCACCAGGCGTTGTTAACATACAGCTTCTTCTCTGGGGGACGAGAGTGCAGGGCGCACATTGAAAAGTGGCAGATTTCTGATAGCAGAGGGTGAAGGGAATGACAGGGCATGCCAGCATTTGTCACAACTGTGTCAGGGAGGGAATGACAAAGGAAGGACAGCAATGTGTTTCTCCTGGCAGATAGTCAAAGATAGGAGCCGGGAGTCAGGGCCACCATTGTCACTCAGCCATTGTGAAACGCAACAAAGAAGCAGCGGCTGCCCTGCCATTCGGAAGCGGCATGAATTATTAATGGAGCACTTGTAAAAGTAAGTTATAAAAAAGAGTCAGCATGCTATGCTGCAAATACAGTGATAACAATTCCCTCCCCTCTTCTTCTCCCTTTTTAATCAGAAGACAGAGCATGCTGGGTTGGGTGCTTCTATTTCCATTCAATAAACGAGCGGCGCTGGAGAGGCACAGCCTGGGTTCTGAACAGACTCCGCATGATTTTTCCCCAGTAAATGTTTTGGATCTTGCTCCCTTTACAAAACCCTTTATATAAAGCCCTGAATGCAAATGGTAGAGCTTCTCTCCCTGCCCCAGCCCCTTTCAATAACGTAAGTTCTCTTCATTTTTTTTTTTTTTTTCTGAAAAGTTTGCCACCTTGTGCAAACTGGCAAGATTGGGTCTGCTGTGTTGTCAAATTTTAAGAGGAATGCCAATTTTTCTCTCCACAAAGTATAGGAGATTGTGGGGTTAAAGTAATGAATTGGATTTTAAAGTTTAATCGCTGCTTGTCCGGAGAAATTTCTCCTTGAGTGCTTAAACCAAAAGGCAGCTGTGTAGGCAGGCAGTAAATAACAAACTTGAGATGACTGGCGTTAGTGTTTCTAAGGGAATCAACCTATTACGTTGTACCAGTGCTCTTCTAAATCCTGGCTGCAGGATTTCTTTGAATTAATGATGTGCTTGTGCTAGCCTTTAATTTTTTTCAAGTGCTCTTAGGCCCCTTCCTTCTATTTTGCCCTTGCAAAGACACACAACTTGAGTCTGGCAGCCTGAAAACATTCTTGATGGGTTAAAATGAGCTCCTTTCTCCACCTCCTTTGTGTCTCAGGTGCACTTGTGATGCTGGAGATAGTTTGTAACCGCACTGCTAGCAAAGCACGGGGGAAATAGAAGTTCAGAGTCATCATTTCCATGAATGTGGTTTGCAGAAAACCGTGGGGACCATTCTGGGGTGTGGATGGATTCTTGCTCTGCTGGGTCGAAGAAAATGCTCTGTGTGTCTGTATTCCAGTCCGTGCTGGTTTTCTGTCAAGCATTTGTTTGTTCCTGGCCCTCTCTAATCCTCAGCTTACAAAATAACTTGCGTATTCCCTCTTCTCCTAACTACTGTGCTGTTCAGCTGTGGAAAGGCAGCTGAGCCCATCCACGGTGTAACAAAACACGAGAAAGCAGAAAAGGGCATTGGCAGCACCATCGGAGATCACAGTGAGTCCCTGGATGCGATGTTTTGTTATTAGGTTCATACTTGATAGTCATCCCAAGGAGTTGTTTTACTGGGCTTTCCCTGAGGAGCAGCAAGGATAAACTTCACACCGGTTTAAAGAAAGGCTGTGATAAATCCGAGTGAGGTTAGATGTGAAATAAATATCTGTGTTAACAAAAGAGCAGCTGGCAGCGGCTGTGTCTCACAGGGTGAGATACACGGAGCGAGAGACATGCGGGCTAGCGGCAGCACAGGCTCTCTGTGAGGGAGGAGATGATGGCCTGCAACCCTCCCGCACTGGTCCCCAGGACTGGCAGTTGAGGAGGAGCCATCCCCTGGGCATGGGGCACTGCCTGAGCTGTTCTGTGGGCAGATCAACAGAGGATTTGTGTTTGTGGCATTGTCTGGCACCTTCTGACAGCGTTATGTACAAACACGTTCTAAATGGAAAAATAAAATCCTCACCTCCCACAGGTGAATAGAAATATGTCTTCTGCTGCTGCAGTGCTGCCTATAACATAAATAGGGCTTCACACTCCTCCAAAAGCTCTTTCATAGCCATTTAAACAGACACGATAAACTATTCTTGGTAGTAGATAATAAACCTTTCTTTGTATGATTCTGGCTGACAAACAAACAGAAATGAGCATACACTGTGGCCAACTGTGAAAAAAGCCTGACACTTTTTCATTTTTCCAGTTTAAATTCATTGCACTAAATTTTCAGATACCATGTGTTTTTTTTTTTCAAATAATTTTAAAATCAAATGAGTCCTCCTCAGCCTACAGAAGAAGACCAGAAATATTGTTCTTCTTTTCTCATTCCTGCCCTGTGCCAGTGTAGTCCTGAGTCCCTTGGTCATGACAGTAAGGAGCATGGAACTGGCCTGGTTAAGACTGGAAAAGCAGAGAAGACCCCATCCCACCCGTTTCTGAGGCCTCAGTAACTGCCCTGCTCTGCACAGGCTGAGCAGTTACATTTTCTGATTGAACTGGATGCTTTATGCATGAAATACTGTGAGAAACAAAAAGCAATTTTCCTTTCACCATGTTGGCACTATTACATCCAGCTGAGACGCGTCTGCACAGGAACGCATGAAAATGAAAACTTATTTAGGAAGAAGAATGAAATTGAACTAAATATCCAGGCTTATTCCAACGACTCAGTGTGGCTTTGGAAACACAAGGAGTTTTCCAAACGCTGCCTCACCCACCTCTAGCCACTGGCCTGGTGGCTGGGACATCGGTGTGACTAGAGAGTTTGTCGTCTCCGTAGCTGAATTTAAACGGTGTAATCAGGAAAAGTCATTCTCTGTGGGGAAGATGAAGAAGTGATTAATTTACCTTGTTTTATAAAAGTGTCTGCCAATAATAACTTCCTTACAGCTCACCCTGTTGGGAAGATAATGCACACAGGGGAGTCTTGAATCTCTTCAATAATACACAAAAAAGGAAAGGGGGGGTGGGGAAAAGCCTCTAATAACAAATCTTTTACTCACAACAACTTTCATGTGCAGCTTGCAAAGAGATGTCTTTCTAATATGACAGCATGCTTCATCAGTTTGAGGTGGTACATTGCTATTGAGGTGGTACATCATTGGTACTGAGGTGGTACATTGGTAGCAGGAAAAAACCAGGCCAGCCTTGGGACTGGACAGGCTGCCATCCACTCTTCGGGCAAGCAACGGTGGCTCACTTGCACTTAAATTAGAAAATATAAATTAGATTTTTGCAGAAACCAGATCAAAACTTTACATTACTGAACTACCTAGCTCTTTGAGTGCTGTAGATTGGAAAGCTCACCTGTATTATGTCCCCAACTCCAATTGTGTTATTCAGCATATAAATAAATATAAACATGTATGAATTCTGTAAGTTGTTGTTTCTTTCCCTCCCCCAAGGCACTTAGTCTCTGTATGACAAACGCAGAAGGAAAATCAAATGTTATTGTTGCTGTCTGAGACGGCATCATTGAGATTCACAGCAACGACAATATCTGAAAGAACTGTTACCGAGTCGTGGCTGCAGCTATTTCAAATGAACCAGAACTACCTCTGAGTTTCATCCTTCTAAGTTATCATGCTTTCCCCCGCTGAGCTGAGTCTAGCAAAAGCTCTGTTTGTCAAGAGACTGGAGAAACTTTGACAAGAAGCTTTTAAAGAGAATGCTGAAGGAGACGTAGATCTTCTTCACCGATACACACACACCAGTGGCACCCGGGGCCGTCTCCTCCTTCTGACTTTACTCCTAAGGTGGTTTATCTGTGGTTTCTGAACAGGTTTCCAATCTTCATTTCGTGAAGTAACTGGGATATTCAAGCTTCTTATTTTATGCCTGAGTGGAGACTAGTGCTTTTAGTAGGGGGAATGCTTCTTGCCTTCTGAAAATCAGAGTGCATCCCAGCTAATTGGACACTAGATTTAGCTCTTACAAGAACCTGCTGTTTTGGAAAAAAAAAATGCATTCTTAATATATATAAATAGGTGAATATATATATAAATATATATAAATAGGTGGATATCACTTTCTGGATGCTGCCAAGTATATCTTCTGTATGGAATCACATAACTTCTCACTCTTAAAAAAGCTATTTTTCTTGAATCCAAGTTACCTTCTCATAACTTATGGAAATGTGTTTATCAGGGCAGATTTTCTACATGGACTTCACTGAAGTCCTGCCTGCTTTTGCTGGCTGTGTATTTGACCTCTTGCCCCTAAGTTAAAGAAGATCTTTTGCTTACAGAGACATTGATCTAACAGGGGGAAGAAAAAATTTGGTTTACAGATTACTTGATTCCCTCAACATACACGAATCAATCACGTAAATTGCAGTGTGTCCTGCATTTTAGCTTCAATCAATAGGGGATTAGAACTCCAGTTTCAGTGTGGGGAAAATAAATGCCCATACTGATGCTGTTAATAACACCTGGGGTTACTAACAGTGTATTGATGCTTTAAAAATCTCACTTTTTAGTTCTTATGTGTCTTGTTTGGTATTTCCACTCTTCTCTGCTGGGAGGGTGAGAACAGAAGAGGAACTTTGGCTTATCTCAACTTGCTGCCAGGCATTGCTAAAAAGATTTCTTTCCTGCAGCTCGGTACCCTGCGTGGTGTGTCTGGCTTTGCATGGCTGGAGCAGAATATTAACATGAAGGTAACTCGTGAGCAAAATTAAGGCGGCCCTAGTTTAAGACAGATTTTTTAGAGGGTCTCTGCTCTGCCATGCTGGTCCTTGCTGTACCATGCTCTTCCTACATTGCCTTGAGTAAATCACTTAGGTAAAAACCATCTGTGGTGGATCCCTAATTCCAAACCCAGTATTTCCGTAGGGCAATTCAGGTTGTGTCTGTTCCGCTGGACTGGCATACCTCTCCTTTGACTCCAAGTTTCTGGTCCATCCCCAGCCTCACTAACTGCCTACTAGTTTTTTCCATATCTGCAGTGATTAATCACTTTTAGAATAGTTTGTTTGAGATCAGTTAAGATCTGTATGGCCAGCGGGCAGGGGTTGCTCTGGTGCCTTCACAAAATACAAGTCTCTGGGAGCAGTCTCCCACTCTGTGGGGATGAAACAATGTTCTGGTAGAGGATGAGGGATGTTTTTCCCACTGACTGAGAGCAGCCTGGAGGCAAACAAAGGAAATAAATTGCTTGATGCAGTGTTGCTTGTTATGCTTGTTGGTTTGCTGTCTGGTCAGATCATTTGCTGTCTGGTCAAATCATCTTCTTGCAGAGATTATACCTGCATTGTATCATCTCTGTTGAGAGGAGTCCATGATGTATGTTGACTACCTTTTCCATAGCATGTTCGGGGTCTGAGAGACCTCCATTCAATTCCTTCCCCACGATGAGAGGACTCAAACTTGCATCCCCATCACCTGGATGTGGCATTTTCTGTAAAAGTCATCTGGTTCGCAACTAAAGCCACCAAGCCGCACAGAAGAACAAACTGCAGGAGGCCTTGCTTTGTGGATTAGGCAGATTACTGGGTCCTGGTCCCTGCTACAGAGATATTTGCAGTGTGTGGTATCAGTCAGGATACTTCAGCCCATTTCAGAGGCACCCCTTGATGACACTTAATGGTCTGTCTGACCTCTACAACCTTTTGGTTTTTATACATGGCTAGGGAGTCCTCTCCATGACTTGGAACCTGATCAGTTTGTCAGGAAATTATGAACTTAGTCTGTAAAAACCAGCCTACATGTTGCTTACCCCACTAATGGTATTTTACTGATAATTCTGTCTCTAGAGCTACAGCTGTAACTTCACTTGAGGCTGGTATTGGACATTTTCTCTTTCTAATATACAAGCTTAAAAAGAGACATAAGTAGCCCTCTTTTTTAAATGTGTAAAATACTCTTTAAAGAAAGGACCGTTCTTTGTTGGGATTAAGATCTGCTGCCCTAGCATTTAGAATCATAGAATCATAGAATCATCGGATAGTTAGGGTTGGAAGGGACCTTCAAAAGTCATCTAGTCCAACCCCCTGCAAGGAGCAGGGACATCCCCCACTAGATCAGGTTGCTCAGAGCCTCATCCAGCCTGGCCTTGAAT
>JAAGAY010142239.1:0-15416 GCA_011801015.1 Ardeotis arabs
TTATTAAAAAAAAAAAAAAAAAGCATTGTGGTAACAATTTATACCCTTCTATGGAGAAAAACAGGAAAATTATTAATTTCCCCGTGGATTAAACCAAGTACTGAGAATCTGATCATCTGTCACTTCTAATGAAGAGACAATGCCAACAGTGAATATTACTGCCCATCTTTGCAGCAGCTGGAAGAAAAAAAAAAAACAAACAAAAAAAAAACATTTTACTTGCTGCAGCAGAGCCCACAGAGCCCTTGTTTTGAAGCGTTAATTACTGATCTCCTCCACAGTGTTAAAAATGACATATCTTGAGTCAAATCAACTCGCATTTCAGTCAGAAGACTTGTAACTGACTACAGTGGGAACTGGATGAAACCCTGAACAGATAAACCGAACGGGAAATGTTTTTTAAAGAGAGACCTCTTGCCCTCAAGGCGAGACAGTCCTAGGAAACTACAGAAACATATTGTTCTTTTTCAGCCTTTCGCTGAGGCCAAAAAGATTTAAAACAAACACGGATCTAAGACAGCAAAGGAAAAGACTTCCATTCCTCCTCCAGACATTAGCTCAGTTGAAATATCCTACTGCCTTTTTGCTACCATTGCAGAGAATTTCCAACTGCAGCTAACAGTACAGAAGAAATGAACGCTTCTATCTTGCGGCATGCCTAGGAATGAAATCCCTAACGCTCTGTGTGAATCAGTTCTTCACAAAAACAGTTTCAAACCTCTCAAGCATCCACTTGGCACCTGCACTCCATTGTGGGGAATTATCTTCACTTCAGAGAAACTGAAAGACTTTTAAGTTCACGAGAACAAAAAAAATGGAGGGTTTCCATCAACAGAGTGACAACAAAATCTCCAAGTAATTAAGGAATCCTTCAAAATGGAAGTAAAAGCCACATGAGCGTGCAGATCCCAGAACACAATCCTTTCCCATTTCTCAAGAAAAACAAGTCTTCAACGTACTAATTCTGAATAAGGCAAGCAAGTGATGCTGGTCTCCAAAGAATTCCAGAACGACTGGACATTAACTCCGCTGATCTGAATCCCACAAAGCATATAATAAATTCTTCCTTCCCTGTACAGGAACAGGGAGAATCTGAGCAAACGACATTTCCCTATGCTAACACAGCAGAGAAAAATCTCTGCATAGAACTAGGTTGCTCTGAAGGCAGCCAAGCTAGGTCTTGTTTCTAGAAATTAACTGCTCAGATGAACTGCTTAAATTCCCAGAACCACGCTATAATCCACTGCTCAGTCTTTTTCTACTCAACAACATGTTTTTATGTCTCCTGCAAGGCCAGGTCTCCCTCTGTTTCCTCAAGCTGGCCATCGGTTTTTTTACATCAACATCTCTTCTTGCGGTGTGAGCGCACAGGCTGCAGGATCTGGCTGCCCCCAAGATGTCTCACAGCGTCAGGTCCTTGTGGTCAACTTGCCATCATCCAACTGAGGCTTGCTGAGGGAACAGGCAGAATTTTGAACAAGACAACCGATTAAATCCGCTCCCTCCCTGTCCATGAGTATACAGGCTCTCTTGTCATGTTTTTCCTTTTCAGGTTCACCAACTGTACCATGACTTTTCTCCTTAAGTAGTATCCAGATGGAAACGATGAACTCCCTACTGCCATGAAACATCTCCTTCAGATTCTAATCTTGCTGTCTTGGCTCTTACACACTGGAGCTGCTCCAGAAAAAAGTCTTGTCAGCTTGCAACTCCCACTCTGCACGTCCTTTCCATCCACATCTGCACATCCAGGAACTAATAATCAGATGAGAAAAGGGACTGCTGTGGTGCTTATACTCTCATTATGATCACCTAGCACATTCTATCAGGAAAGAAAGGGTTGAAAAAGGGAGAACAGCACTCTGAGCAGATATCTCACATCTTCAGGTTGCCAGATGCCCTCCAACAGAAATAGTGCTGTTGCCCAAGTTCCTCATCCTTTACTCTGTCGCCTCCCATTGAGAACATACAACGGCATCTCTAACGCTCAGGAGGGAAAGGACCTTCTGCCCCATCACGAGCATCTGTAGGGCAACTGCAGAGAATCTAAAATTCATACCACCTTCCCTTTCCTCACCCTTCAGCTCTTAGCCCTTCGAAAAGGAAGCAGGCTTTGCAGTCACAGGCACTGACCTACATTCAAAGGATATCACCTAGTGCAACCCCATCAGGTTTTATTTCTCTGCCAAGCAGAACCTGAGTATTTTCTTTTGCAACACATGCTGAAGATCACCCGTCTTTCAGATCCACCAATTCAGACTGCAGTTTACTGAGTTTTGGCTGAACTATGGCACCTGGGCAGGTGAGGAAGATGGTAAAAGCTACCTGGTTTGCATCATTTTAACCCCCAAATCAAGTTAAACTTGGTAGTGTTTGGCTTGCAAACTTTTTTCATCATAAATTCTATTAACTAAAAAGCTCTCAGGGGATGAAAGTTTACTCAGTGTTACAAAAGCACTCCAAACTGAAATAAGTATATTGCAAAGACATCAATCTTCTCTCTCTGGTGCAAAGGTATCTGACTGGCCAATCAAGTACAGCACTCTCCTCCTTCCCTGGCTGAGAATCAATACTGCCAACAGAAAAAGAAAAGTCAGATATTCTTTATGCACTCCATAACCAAAGCTGTGCAAAGCTACAGGCACTGCCTCCAGCTGAACAAATTTCAGCCTAGGCCTCTCATCTTCCAGACATCAATAAAGCAAATCTCTCTTCCCATGTCAGAGATGTCCTACAAATCACTCAAGTGCTTAGAGTAGCCAGCTATCTTTACTGTCATTCCCTTCTTCCCCGCTGGTTGGCTGAGTTCACCGTCTTTTAAACTCCAAGCTGGGGCTAAGTTGCTTGTTAGGAGATACTACAGTGATGATCTTAAGGTAGATAAACATCAGTGACTACATTTTGGGGAAAATTAAACCATCTAGTAACAAGATGAAGGCACCTCTCCCTCTCTAGGTAGCAAGGATGTATCTGAGCTGAAATACAGATCAAACACCTGCCAACAGGCTTATCCACGTTAATAACCCTCCAAGATTTATTCTCCAAATCAGAGTCCCAAAACTTTCACTCACTCCTAGTATTGCTGGTGGTCTAGCAGCTTCTCTGGCACGTGCCTAAAGGCAGTAAGACAAATTCTCTTCTTGTTGAATGAGAAACAAGTTTCCCCTCAAATTTCTGAAAGAGCATGATCACCTCCTCGCTTAATCCCACTTCAGGCAACTCCAGCCCATCAGCTAGTTGATAGTCTAGTTTCAAAGTTACTCATCATCTACGCAGCCCTCAGGTCATTCCTACCCCAATCTCCAAGCCTTTGTGTGTTAAAAAAGTCAAACTCTTCTCTTTTCTGTTCCCAAAGGTGTGCTCACCTCCAGCATCCAAAGAAATCTCATCACAATCAATTAACAGCTGAGCTGTGCTCTCTTAAATCCTTAAACCAGTTGAGACCTAGACAGGCAGCCAAAAAGCATGACAGAATGAATCTAGATAAATGGTAATCATCTGAGGGGGGGTTAAGAAGGCTGTCCCATGGAAATCAGCTATTGCAAAATCAAGAACTGGCCACGCAACGCGTGGTTTGGATGAGTCACTGAGCAGCAGGGGAAAAGATCAAAATTTTTTGGCATATCAGACAATTCTTCCCACTCCCAATTTCACTCCCACGTGCTTCCTCACTTTTAATAAAATGTTAATTGGAACTTAAGCAGCTCAGGAGTCAGCTACATTATGCTAAACACTAAATACCACACACATACTATAGGATGGTCCATTCCCAGGACACATATGGTAAAAAAAAAAAAAAAAGAGGAGTGGGGGAAACAAGAGAAAGGAGGAGCTGGTAACCCCTGAAAACCAGCCCAAAAACTTGTGTGTTAAAAGGTTAAATAATTTCCTGTGGTCAGAGAGTTTTCCCCAATGCTAGGACTTAACAGAGACACTCCAAACCTTTGGATGGTGTCCGAGCAATTCCCTTTGACCTAAATTTCCCTCTCCAAATCACCAAAGTAGCGGCACACAAAAGGTTCTCACACTGACCGTACTTGAAGTGACACAAAATAGCCTGCAGTCATGAGACTGGGCTGGAAATTTAAACCAAGACCTTCAGCGTGGAACCAAACTGTTAATAGAAGCAGGATCTTCCCTCATAATTAGACATTTTGCTTGTAATCAAATCAGCTAGTGTTTTAACACGAAAGCAGAATTTGCTCTTCAGGACCTCATGGGAGCATCCTGAACATTACTCACCAGATGTTCAAGGGCCATGAACCTGTGAGGGCCATGAGAGGCAAACAAAATGCTGAGCTAAGATGTGCCACACAAATCAGGGAGCATTCACGTCCTTCGGGTCTGAATGTTCCAAACGAAGCTTTTCATCCACTGACTGGCTGGACGTACAGCAAGACGATGCTTTTTGCCTAGAATTTAGAAAATAACCTCCACTCCGCTTCGAAAACAAAGGAACTTCTCAGATCTGACAGAATGTAAGCGCACACTTCATTATGTACACAATATCCCCAAGGACAATAGAAATTCACAATTCATCTTCTTTCATAATCACAAGTAAAACTTGTCGTAAGCCTCAGACACACCTCCCCTCTGAACTGGAAGGGATCCAGTATTTTTATTCTCTACCTACAAGGCAGCTGCTCTATTCTTTTCATCATTTTACAGGTCCTTTTTCACATCTCCAACTCCACTCTCATTCTTGAGAGGTGGAAGTCAGAACCGTAATACTCAAGCAAATTTTTGTGCATGTGCACAAAGTTCTATGCAACAAGAAAACGACTCCCTCTTGATCTCAGTTTCAAGTTCAGCATCACAAACACACCTGTTTTTCTCCTAGATGCATTGTCCTACCTTCACCTCAAATTCCACTGCTACCACTTCACCCACCCAGTCAGTTTTGGAAGATTCTTCCAGTCTTCTTTGCCATCAGTTCTGCAGTGAATACCTAAGAGCTTCCACCATCAAACTGGGAAGCTGTTGCACGTGCTCTCCTCTGGGATACCAAGAAAAATATTGAATGCATTGGTCAATAAAAATATTGAATGCATTTACTCCTGGGACCCCAAAGTTGCATCTTTACCGCAAGAGTAGCCAGTAAGCCCTACTATTTGCTTTCCACACTTTAACCAGCTTTCAGGCATAAAAGGAGCTTTCTTCTGATATTATTTTCTCAGTATTTCATATGGGGCATGGCAAAATCTATTACTTTCACTAGATCCCTTTATCCACACGCCTGAAGATACACTGATAGCGTTTCAGCCAAGGCAAGATCCTTTTTCTACAAAACCCATAGTGACGCTTACCAAACAGATTGGTTTTTTATCCACATGTTCAGGGGCTCATCATCTTTACCACTAGCATTTTTTCCTAGCAAGATGTCCAACAGTTTGTAGTTCTCTCCCCAGAGACCTTTATGTGAAAGAACTACATTAACAACTCATCAGGCCTTCAGCAGAGTAATTGTTTGCGTTCGATCTTTCATGTTTTACAGACTTTTCTTGCTTGCAGAAGCTTTCTGGTTTAAGTGCCAATCTTTTCTCCAACACACCTCCTCAGCTCTCGCATGGAGCCACTGCAGGTGGGTTACGTTTTCACTTGCAGTGAAGGCTTCCAAAACCCTTAAAGTAGATTTAAGTCTCCAGGTTGTACACAGGCATTGTAGGCATCTTGCTTTCATTGTTTGTTTTCACAGGTTTTTTTTTGTTTTGTTTTAAACTAACTGCTTCATTTTTTTTGCATGACTCCCTTTCCTAAAACACAATTTCTATATAGAGAATTTATCTGCCCTGTTCTATCCAACCATATGTGAAACTTAATCAGATCGTGGCAGCCAGAGTAGTTCTCCTGCTAACATCTATCCCAGGAAGCACTGAAAAATAAATCATGAGTCTTTTCTTGTCTACCACTAGTTATTCTAGGCAGCAATTACCATTGTATTCAAGTTCTGCCTACATCTCACCCCAGACAGGCTTTGAGGTCTGTTTACACGAGGCAACTAAAATCTCCCACTGTTACGACTGTTCCAGCCACACACCCTTCTGATCTGGAGAAGGATACCACTGACTGCCCAGTGTCCAGCAGTTTAGTTACCCTGTCTTTCTCAGGTTTTCCACCTGGTGTATAAGCACTTGGAAGTTTTGTTCCTGCTCCATTACTCCATATCCACGTGCCCATCAACCCATGTGGCTCGATCTGCCTTCTGTCATAACGCCGTTTGCTTCAACCCTCACATTTGCAGAGGCAGCACAAACATTAACAGTGTCCTTTGTGCGGACCGTGTCAGTCACAAGCAGGTGCTCTTCCACACAACAGGAGAGAAGTCCAGGGTTTTCCACACTCCTGAAGTTTAGCATATGCCAGTCTAGAAGAAGGACTGTGGAAGAAGCTCCACAGGATTTAAGTCATTAGCCTAGGAAAGCACAGTGTCACCTTCCTTCCCTGAGTTTGTAAAGCTCAGGACCGCTGTTAAGCTGGTAGGCTCTACCTCAAACAGGCTCCCCATAAAAAGACAAAGCAATAAAACAGGTTTCATACAGATTTGAAACACCTACCTACAAGACTGCGCCCTACCTTGTGAATCAGAGGCCAAGTCCTGCTCTCGGTGCAGTGATCTACAAGTCTCGTCACCTCGGATGGATTCTCATCACATACTTGCACACCAGTCTCAGCTTTGATGGGCTGTTGTAACACAAAGTAAGATGCTAGTCATGATTCAGCACAGTTTGTTCTATTGCTTACCCTGGCATAACAGAAAGCTCACCTGGAAGAAACAAATTAAGTTCTACTTCTAAAAACATTAATTCCTTCCCAGTCTCATATTCTTTACTACGTGAGGACACATTCAAGGGAAAGGTATCCATATTTACTGCGATACTTCGCAATTTATTATTAAGCATCCTGATTACTAAAGCTTAACATGTTCTCCGTCTGCATCGAGTTGTGCCACACAGCCCTAGCATCCCACTTGAAGGTCTTTGCTGTGAAAGCACAGAGAAAACTAGCATGGAACAATCAATCCTAAATTCAGGAAACCAGGAAAGCACATGACTTTCCATTGCTCAACACAACTAGTTTTAAAAAGTTGCAAATGTCCCAAATTAATCGGTATGATCTGAGAATGCAAAATATTTGTAAGTTTGCTTCCCATCACAAACCAGCAACTCATCTGCCTTTCACTTGTCACGGTCCATTGAGAATCAATTGCAAACCCATCTTTTCTTTGACACTAGACAAAGGCAAAAGGTTTCTGTTTTGGTTTTTGTTTTGTTTTGTTTTTCTGGTTATTGTTTTAAGTGTCCACAGCCAGCCAAGTGAAACTACAAAACCCCAGCACACTGAATTGCCAAAGGTGGCCAGTAACTCACATGATTTCCCAGTGCACCAGCTCCAAAATACAAAATCAGAAGGCCCACCATCAGCATTCAGGAGTATTTTTCAGATTTAAGATAGCTGCAGTCAAAGTACAGCAGATTATTACTTCAATATTTGGGAAATTTGAGGCATCTGGGTAGAATAACTATTTGCTTTGTTTCTATTGCTTCTGCCAGACAAATATTATGAATTATAACAAATAAACCTAGGCTTTGAGTTTAGCTTTCGTAAGGGGACTGCAGGAAGCTTGCCAATCATTTACTACATCACAAAAAAGTCCCAACAGATTACATATTAGGAGACGAGCACTGAAGCACATCGGAACAGATTTGCGATGCCACCTCCGACCTGAAAAGGAAAGCTGCACCGTGAATTTTCAGCGACCTAGAAGCCTTCACAAGGTTAAGCCTATTTAGAGTATAATCTTCTGAGCCCTTTCTTTTTACTTTTACATTTTAGTCACTCTTGGACTTTATCAAACACCTATGAACACTTTCAGACACCTTATAAAGGCTTTGGGACTGCTCCTCTCAACGCAGCAAGCCAGGCTCTGGGCAGATGCTTTGAATTGCTTGCGGCTCTGGAACTGGAAGGGTCAAGCCAGCCAGCCCAGATAGTCTTTCCTAGAAGTAAGAAAATACCATCACGCTGTTTGGATGAATCCCAGCCAACTCCAGCAGGGCAGGACACAGGCAGAACAAACCACCCACCCAAGATCTTTCTCCAGATTTCCCCTAAGATCTTACACATGGTTTTGTTGCACCAGGTTGCTGGAACACAGACTTAATGACAGCACTCCTTGCCTAGGCAGAACTCTTACAACTAGCTTAAATAATCTATCTGCAGCAGTCATTTTTGCAAGCCCTGCAAGGTATTTAGAAATGGTGAGAGGAAAGAAGCTAAGGAGATAAACAAAGCACAGCATTTATACTTTATGCTTGTTACTACCGTAACCAGTCACCTGAATAAACTCAGGCCACCAGAGAAACAACTAGCAGCAGGCTGAGCTGATGTCCTTTTCACCCTTAAAAGGAGCTTCTCAAACGCTCAGAAACCGGACCAGCCAGTTTCTGCACATATTTTACAGGTTAGCGATGCAGAAAAGCCTCCTTTGGGTTTCAGAATGAACCCAGCCTACTGAAACAAGAAGAATATTACCTAAGCATGGTATACGCAGCAGGATGGATTGAAATGCATTACAACAACATCAGTACCACCATCCTGCAATGCCCGGTGAGACATTTCTCTACACGTGCATTCTGCTTTCGTTTTCTTAACTGACTTACTGAGAGCTTTAGTCAGATCCTGGAAAATCTGCTAGGCTTTGTTATTAAAACCTATGGAAGGTTTCCAGGAGGATCTTCGGCAGGGAGGTACAGTCTGTTGTTCTGCCTCCACATCCAGTTTCTCCTTTTTGAACCAACTTTGAGCTGAAACAGCTTTCTCTACAGAGACAGAAACGGCATCGCTGACCTATATAGGAGAGGCTAAGAAAATGCAAAGAAACAATGTTCAATTACATGTGGGATGCAGATGAAAATGGAAAATGATAAACTGAAATGGAATTTCTCAAATCCTTCGTGAACCTCTGCTCCCAACTGAATTCTTCATAGTTTCTTACCCCAAAGGTCCTCCCACTCCAGCACTGTTGCAGCACTGCGGAGGGAAAAGCATTTGAAAGAACAACAAAACCCATGCCAGTTGCTTCAATTAAAAAAAGCAAATAAGACCACAAAAAGACTTCCTCTTTGTTGAGTTGAAAGCACAGGGTTAAAGCAGAGACCGGTGAGTCTTCTTCATCTAATTAGATAAATTATGCTATACAATAATATCTGTATTTCTACCTAGTGACCTTCTGCTGACATGGAAAAAGCTGTATTTGTCTTCAGTCCTTAAACTCAGCTGTGAACTTCATTAGTGACCTGCTGCAACTCCAAACTTTCCGATTCAATATTTTTTCAACAGAAGCACGTAATTTCATAGTACTTGGAGAATTTGGAGATTGTCCTCATTGCCATTTTGAGGATCCAAGGCATAGTGCAGTTCAGGAACCAAATCAATCCTGACAGTGCATCACACTCTTCACAAAGAACTACAATGAACTTGACACTGGATGTAAGTTTTCTATGGATAGGTACTGTGAACCAGCTGATAGCTTGCTGCGGGATAAAATCACTCACTAATTTAAAGAACATGTTAGAAAAGCAGAAATTTGACTTTATTAGCTCAATACGTGCCAAACAAGTCCATTAAAGGTCTCATGACAGTCATCAACAACATCCCTCAAAGCCATTTGTATCGATCTACTGCCAGTGATACAGCTGAAGACCTACTCCAGTGTTACTTCAAATCAACATCAATGAAGCAACTTGTCCCATGTTCCTTTCCTAGACATGAAGCACAGCATTCCAGAACAACCCTACTTCTCCACCATTTAATACCTCTGGCTCCTTTACCAAATCTTAAACTCAATCTGCTCCTCACCTGCCCATTTAAAACTGGGCTATCAAGATGAGCGTCTAGACAGGAGAATTAGGGGGTGTTTTCATTAGAAATACACGGAAGAGTATTTGATGAAGCGCAGTCTGGTTTTGTAGGCAGCTTCACATCTACTTCTTCTACAAAGGATCACTAAGTGTGCATCCAGTGGTCTACTTCATATGTATGCTAAGGCCACTACACGACTAGGAAGAGTGGCAACAAGTAGCCCATCTGAAAAAAAGGATATTTCTAAACCAGAAACCATGATAAAGGGCAACGCAGACAAAAAAGATCTGAAATAGCTTGGATTCCAGAGATGAACAAACCAAAAAGCACGGCTGGGAGCACAGGGCTCAGGGCAAGTCAAGAGTTAATGCCGTACCCAAAGCTAAAAGCCAGCTTCAGCTTTAGAGCAGATGAGATTATCTCCAAATTATGAACTTGCTCAAACGGGACAGACAGGAGTCAGACTTGTGTATTTGAAATAGATTTGATAGATTACTAATCTCCACACTGTTGTTCTCCTATTACTATTTATCAAGTGCAAGTGGTTAATAATCCTTTAATCATGGCTAATTTCCATTGCCGCAAGCAGGGTTGCCCTTGTGCACTACAAACAACTGCAGAGTTGCGCAATACATACACAGAAGGGGAGATTTTCATTTAATTCTTCAAGTACGTTACGCCTTTGAATATTTTAAGACATCTGAAAGGTACTAGTGGTTTTTTTAAATATTAAACCATAAAATTGCTGCACACAAAGCTGTTCAAAATACCTGCCTGGTATAATGTAATCCACTAACCTTTAACTGGCTCTACCCACATTAGACCAGTAAGAATTCATTACAAAACTAGCCAAACCAGCACTGTACTCTAAGGAAAATTTTAAAAAATCAAGTACACGAGGTCAGTGTAAACATGTTCTTTAATATCACTGAAGATAAATTTAGCAATCCAAGTCTTCGGTGGGTTTCAAATAAATAATCATTTTGAGTAAGTGTTTACATATAAAGGGAGCTCTCAAAGCAGCAGTGCACGGTTTAGAATTCCTCCCTGCTAACACACCCCCAAGAAGAGAACGTACAGTAGGTAGTGCACACCGGAAAGAACAATCACAACGTACGGCACGCTTGCCATCTTCCATGAAACCACTGAATATGGTGTTGAAAAGGGGAGAGAAGCAAATGAAGGCATGCACTGCCCTTTAAAGCACCACCGTTTCCCCACAGCCTTTTTACCAGCATCATAAGAAGCCTGGGAATACAAGTCATCTTTCTGCTTCTAAAATCCACTCTCAACTCAAAAATTAACACAGCAGTGCTCTGATATAGAAAATGCATTCCTCAGACTGACATTGCAGCATAAAATATCCTCGTCCCAACGGGTCTCTACTCAGGGGCACCTACTCTAATTTTTTAATTCCTCTCCAATAATTGCAGAGGTAATTCAGAAAATTTAAGGACAGGTAAGAGTTGTTGTTTCTTGTAGATCCTGGCCCAGCGTACTGAAAAGAACCAAGACACGACAGACCTCAAGAAGCTCCCAGCAAGGGACTGGTGCCCTGCATCACTCAAAGCCTTCCAAAAGTGAAAGTTCTTCCTCAAAGTGAAGATTTGCCTTTCTGAAATGACTCCAATTATCCTGCTGTAAAAATATGCCTGATGTGAAATTTCACACATCAAAACAAGGAGATTTAACATTCCAGACAGACCAACAAGAAAAAAGATCAATTATAAATACGCCACAAATTGGCGTATTTTTATTGCAAAAGAGTATTACTTGCAAAAGAGTTACTGTAAATTGTTTTCTTGTTTAATTTACTGTTTCATCAAAATATTTTCTCTCTGCAGACACAAGTAGGGCAGTCTTCCCCTCCCTGTACTTTAGTTCAACATGCAATTGATCTGTGATAAGCACTGCCAGTCCTCAGCGTAGAAGCACAAAACCTACCAGCATAAAATCCTCGCCGCAGTTAACCCGCGTCATTACTCAGTTTTAATTCTCCTGAAAAAGAGTTCTGCCTCTCTCGTGCAGAAGTCAATTTTTAAAAAGTTACTGTGTAATACTGCTGTGTACCTACTGAATAAATATTACAGGAGTTAAAAGATCGTTTCATTTGCTAGCTTGGCTTTGGCAAAACACGAATTGGGATAACGCACACTGTATACCTCACACATTTGAGTAGGGGATGCTGCAACATTTAACAGATACGAAATAAAATCAATCTTAGATTTCTAGAACTGTCAGTACACAGGATTCCCAAGTTGTTCTGGACACAGGAGCAGGGCAATCAATTTTCAAGGAAAGCCACATAGTCAGTCAATCTGGCCAACTGCTGTTCATTTGGAATTGGTGGAACCGGAGCAGGTTCTACAAAGATAAAACAAACGCATCGTTAATGAAATCCAGAAAGCAAATCCATCCATCACAACAGCAAGGAAAAAATTAAATGCGTCAGACAAATAGCCTTACGGGGCATATCTTAACTGTATCTCCTACCTACACAGCTTTAGCTGACATAACTTTTCTGTTATCTGCAACATTAAGTACTCCAGGAATTACAACAGAGATAACTAACAAGTTCCAGTTATCAGCAGTCTCCAAATTTTGGCATATACTGGAGCCTGAATAATAAAGATTGACAGTACTTCCACTTGACAAAAAAGCTCCTGGAGCTCTTCAGTTGCTCCTTTCCTTACAAGTTGCCATATGGAAGGTACCACATAGATCTACCGGGTTATCTGCCTAACAAAACACAGCTTTTAAAGGTCCCTTCCACCCCAAACCGTTCCACGATTCGATCTACAGTTGAGCTCTGAGGAAAACCAAAAGATTGCTTTCTTCTGCAGGGAAGACTTCAGATGCCCTACATCACACACAAGCAACAAAACCTACTCAGAGTTGCTTTGTGAAGAAACTGCCTGTAAGTCAGAAGTTTTCACCAAAATCCTTTGTTTTACAGAGGCTGTCTACCCCTGCTTCGGAATCTGCTCCCTACTTCAGCTACAGAGGTGGGAATCCCAGGCACTCCTTAAAAAGTGAGGGAAAGAGAAGACAGAGGGAGAAACACGTTTACACCTTGTTGGAGTGGGGTTTTCTGAGGGGGGGAATGCCAACATTCACTTCCCTAGGACTCACTTCCCATTTCGTGGTGCCGCCAGAACTGTGTTTATATTAATCATGCCCATTTAGATATATGCAAATAAACTATATACAAACAGAAAGTACCTGACGAAGGAACAAATCTGTTGAAGGAAGCTTCCAGCACACCTGAAGAAAAACACAACAGAAATTAGCCCAGTGGGCCAATTTTAAACAGTTCTAAACATCAAGCCAAACGTGGATTAAAGGAAAAATTAAGGCTGTTCATTTACCATAGCTAAAAAGCAGACTACCTGAGGCTCAGCTGGGTAGATGCACAGCTTCCTGCCTCTTTCCTTTGCCTCAAAAATTGTTCTCACTCTCACTTTTGGAAAAGAACCACATGTAACTAACTCTCAGGGCTTGTAAGCACTGAATATTTTGCAACCAGTCCATGAAAAACCAGATCACATGGAAAAGCTAAGGACTCTGGTTGGTTACGTGCCCCGAGGGATCGTTTTCAACACCTTGGCTGCCACATGGTTATTATAACGTTCTGGGCTCTGAACACCTAAAAATTCTGCCCATGCAAACATATATTTTCTCAGCCTAATAGATGTTGACCTTTTAGATACGCTGTAACATGGCTCCCTCTTCCAAAGTTGCACTGTGAAGTTTAAGAGCAGTCATTTAATCTCTCTGCCTTTGTAGCTTAACATTTCTTTTTGCCTCAGCCAGACACAGATAATGCTTTAACAAATAATAAAAAGTAGTTCTGCAGGCTGAGCTTTGCAGGAACAGGTATTCTGTAATCAACATCATGAGAACGAAGAAAAGATCCAGTAAAATAAGTTTTAAAAAGTAAAGGAAATTCTACCAACAACTTGAGCTACACAGAACACAAAGATCCACCAGATCCCCGCCCAAAGAACTTCTATTTCTGAAAAAAATCCCAGGTTAATGGTATATTTTTACACATCTTTATTAGATTAAGACATGTCATTTGAGGTCATCCAACTTATGTTCCAGTGAGTCAGAGCCAGCAGCAGAAGAGGAACAGGAGAAATCATAGCATATCCTGTCTGCTTTTGTTTAACAAAAGTTAATTTGAGGATGCAGTTTAATCCAAACGACTTGTAACCCCAAACCAAACCCACTACTTTGTACTCCCTACATTTTAGGAACATACCATGTTTGACAGCAGAATATGCCCCAATAAAAATACCTGTGAAGAATACTGTGCAAAGTTTTAAGTAAAAGCTAACACCTCACACACTACAAAATGCTGCAATGTCTAATGAAATAACAGCTCCACCTACCTGGCTTTTTAGGCATGACCATACGAGTTGAAAAGTCTGCTTGCCAGCCCTGTTCTAACACACCTGAAAAGGCATTTTTACATTTGTAAGAAGAAATCTCTTGTGTAATTGCTAGAAATGCAAAATAAAGATGCACATTAAGACCGGTAGAAAAAGTATCTCAGTACACTGCCTACATGCCACAACTCTAAGACATTTATTATACACATTTTGATGTTTAATTCAAGAAATAAGCTCATTAAAGTAATAACAGCACACAAAACTAAGTTAACCCACTGCCTTCAGTCTTCCCTCGTTGCTGAATTGCTTTAACACTTCCACATATAGAAGGGCAGGATAACCAAGGGTAACTAGGGGCAAATAATAAATAAAACCCACCAAACACTTATCAGAAACCAAGGTATTTTTCTCTACTCACTGCCCCATCACTTCTCTTTATAACAGTCTCAGAATTTGGATATATATTTCTATTTATCACCAGTTACAGTTCCCTGATCTCAAGCATCTGTAGTAAAACGATTCAGCGAATAAATGCGACGTACCTTTCACAGCTTCTTCTACAGGAAGCCCAACAAAAGCTGCAAAATCATCTGCAACTATTGAGGTATATGCCTGAGAAACCAGTCCAAAGGCTCGTCTCCTCGTTGCATCTAAGAAGAGAGAAACACTGTAAGCAGAGAGTAGACTAACCTCCACAACTAGAAAACATTTTTCTCACATTCCCAATTCCAAGACATTTGGAAAACCATTTCCACCCCTAAAGGTAGCATTTTAGAAGTTCCCCCTCTCTTCCCAACAATTCACTGAGGTACCACAGTCAGCAGCTTGCTCTGTGCCAGGACAAAACCCCTCAGAGGCCACGTTTAACTTCCAAACGCGGTTCGCAGCATCTTGGGCGCTACCACCAGTATGTAAACCAGTTTAGGAAACTGCTTCTGATGGAATTCGCCATTTGCAATAAGCTTGTGTGTCAAATAGTTCAGAATCAGGTGTGGTGGTTTAGCCCGGATCACCACACAGTTCTTTGCTTACCCTCCCCCTACCCAGCAAGGACGGGGGCAGAGAAGTTGGGAAGAAAGGAAAACTCGTGGGTTGAGATAAAAACAGTTTACTAAAAATACTAAAAACTACAAAGCTAACAGAATATAAGGATATTAATAT
>JAAGAY010142239.1:15436-35260 GCA_011801015.1 Ardeotis arabs
GGATCAATTATTCTGTCTGTCTTTTGCCCAGCTTCCCACATCTGCACGTTAACGAGACCTTAACGAGACTTGGAAAGCCAGACAGTGTCCTTGGTCTCATTAACAACAACTCGTATCATCAGAGTGTTTTTATCAACATTCTTCACACATGAAATCCAAAACACACCGGCTACTGAGAAGGAAATTAACTCCATCCCTGCTGAAACCAGGACATCAGGAAAAAAAATAATGAAAAAAGGAATTAGTCAAACTATTCATGCCTTTTTAACCACATCTGCTGTGATACTAAGGCCAATGCAAGCCAGTTGTTTCTAAAGCTACGGAGAATTTGTTATTGCAAAATGCCTTGGAAGGTTTTGTAGCAGCCCGCACTGCCCTCTAGTAGCAAGACTTTGCACGTTACATAGGCTACAACCGAAACATTTGCCTAAAGCCACATTTTAAAGAAAAACTTTGAAGCGTCACAAAGCGAAATGCCAAGCTCACTCGATAGGCTACCGGTTAAAAGTCTGATACAACTGGGTCACTAATGGCCTATTTTGCTATCGCAGAAGAAAAGATATGGTGCATGTATCTTCACGTTGGAATTTCAATCAGACACACAATGCTAATTAATATTTCCTTTTTTTTCTTACAAGTTATTGTAACGAGCTGTTTCTTCACACCTGATAACTAAACTCCTTTAAGTAAAACCTACAAAAACTTGGCAATCTTCCTGACCACTTCTGATTTTTCGTAACAAGTAATCATTTGTCTACTTGCCTGTTTGTGTTTGAGCACACAGAAATAATTTAAGACAGCGTAGAATTCCACGCTACGTGCAGAAGTTCAATTTGTACCTCTAAGCGCTTCCATGATGGGTTGAATAGTCTCGGACCACTGATGCGCACCGATTGTGGTATAGATTCCTGGAAAATCCCTCTGCCAGATTCTTTGTCCTACCGACCAAATGGCACCAAGTTCAGCGTTTGCCTGTTTCGAAAAACAAAACAAAAACGAAAACAACGTTGTCATCTGGTCAACTAGACTCCAGAACAGCCCATGAGAACAGCACCCAAGCACCAAACTGAGTAATAAAGTAATATTTTCAGTCGTAAGGAGAACAGGTTTGTTTCTGAAGGTGAGGCTCATTACTCGACTCAATTAGCAGAAGATTCATCAATATACACACACACAATAAATACTGTGCTTCCCAAAATAATTCATGCAATGAGTTCCCCCTCCAAGAACGATGCTTCACTTGAAATGCAAGCTACACCAAAATATTCACAAAATAGTGTTGCGCAACAAGTACAGCAGGTTTCAGAGAAAGGCCAACTAAAATTTGGTCCAGATGACTACTGACTCAACTGATGTAGCTACTTTTTTCTTGAAAGAACAGATTGTTTAAGAAGTAACAGATCAGCAACCAGGAGATCTTGAAGACCAACATGCCATCTGGTGGACAGGCAGTTCACAGCACAGATCTGAGCCCAAGGCTCACCAGACAGAATCCTTGGAGAAGTCAAGTCGTTATTGGCAAGCTTCCATGAAACTGTTCTAGTAACAAACGGCATTTTACAAAGTACTTACAGATTTGATAGCAGGAGGGATTCTTTTCCAAAGGTACCGTGCGTTATTCCTAAAAAAAAATAAGTTAAAAATACTTCTCAGTAATCAAATGTTTCCACCAAAAGGTTTGGTGAGATGCTGTAATTAACACAGCCTCAGTTCTTTAAAATATTCCTTTTGTGTCTACCGAAGTAGAAAAACAAATTTACTTTCAAGTAGACAAGATGACTGCCGTAATAAAACAAATAGTTCATTAATTGCCTCATTTAACACCAGTTTAGAAAAGGTTTCCCCATTTATCTACCCTAGGCAGCATTTCACAAGAGTTAGTTTTGCAGTTCTGTTTTTGGAATAGCTGCATCTTTGATGAAAACGTGTATGGAGAGCAACTTTTCCCAGTGACAGAAAAAGCATTTTTGAGTATGCACCCCATTATAGGCATACGTATTTATAAATCATATACATGTACTGCTGTATTCACCTGTTCTATATGCTATAAAGCACACACAGAAGCTAAAAAGGGAGAAATAAACACCATTTAAAGATATTTTCATTTTATTTCTTATTCATAGTCCAAAAATAATTCCTTCCTGTGCCCACACTCCACTTCGCATACCAAAGATTTAAATTGCTTTGTCCATGTTCTGCCCCACCCAGCTTTTTCACACACATTCTGGAGATTTGCACCTATGGAAATGTTTAGTCCTTGACCTTTACAGCACAGAAGTCTAAAACTGAAATGGTTAGAAATTCTCAGAAAGATTTAAAATGAAAAACAGAGAAAGAGACTCGCTGCTTTTTCATTAAAGCACAATTCTAAAACTTTTTAAATTCATTTGAACCAAGGTTATCTGCATCAAATCTAATACTCAGGGTCAGTGTTGAGGGAATCTGCCCCAAAATAATACAATGGAAGAAAACAGTCAAATTTTCAAATGCGCACACCAATGCTTACTTTGGCTTGATAATTAATTACAGCAGCATCGTTTGTCCCGCCTGAATAAATCATCAGCAATTTCTCAATAAAATCCTAAACATAGTGAATCAAGTTCACACAGGGACACGGCAATAATCCAGATTTAGCTCATTCACGCCAACAGGATCCTTCATTTTTAACACGCACAGCTTCGAGTTGGTGATTTTTTTTTTTTAAAAAAAAAAAAAGCAGCACTGCCTACATGGATTTTGTCAGTCACACAACCAATTACCAATATCCTGGCAATTACAGCTCAAGCTGACAAATTCAGTGTCAGAAGTTAAGGAGTAATACAAGCCACTTACATGTCATTATGCAACAAATACAGAGCTAGAAGCTGGCCATAAACGAGGGGTGTTGCGATTCCTCCAGGAGCCTAAAAAAAAAAAAAGCACAAATAATTTGGTTCCATTATTCTAAGAGCAAGAGATCTTAAAAAAAACAACAGGTAGCCAAGTTTAATGAAATCTGAACGTTCCAAGACAGCTGCTGTCCTTCACATCACGTAACAGGTCTGGACAAATTGTCAGACTTGCACTGTTGGATGAATACAGTTCTACCTTACAACAAGAAGTAATTTGCACGTGCCAGAAGTTTTACTTAGAAAACTGAGTTTTGTTTAGCTGCGTGAATAAAGTAAAGTTACACCTTTCATTAACCTTCCAGCTTATGCTCACGAGCTGAACTGCGGTTCAATTCAGGGCACCCCAAGGGAGCACAAGTTTTTTTGCTCACTTGAATTCTGTCCTTTTAAAAAACCCAAACTAAGCTTTGACGCTTGCCACACTCACAAATCACAGAAGGAAGAAAAAAAAAAATTGTGATAAAGTTATATAATTTTGAAAGTCTATAATAATTTAAAAGCTGAAAAGATTTCCAATAAGGTTTTAGAAATTTATCACAGCGCAGCAGGGTCTCACAGGAAGCCAATTATGCAGCTATCTGATTTAATTACAGGCTCATCTACGCCACAAGCAGGTGATGAGCTGTGTCGCTGAGCAGATCCTGTCCTCAGCTACTCTTCCTCTTCCCAGGGCTCATCATCTACACGAAAACACAACACTTTCTGCAAGTGTTCCTTGGATTCTGCCCAGTAAAACCAAGCCAGGTCAATGAGTACCTCCTGCCTGAACTGTACAAGTTCACCTTCGGTGTGTCTGTAGTAAAAAAAAATATAAAATTCATTAGTTTCTCTGCCAAAAGACTAGTGATACCTCCAAAATAACTAGATTTACAATCTACAGTCTTATATCTACAGTCTTACTGAAGGAAGCTCTGCGGCTACATCTAGCCTGCAGGGGAAAAAAAAAATAAAAAATTAAAAAATCAGCCTACATATTAACTCGTGATCTGAAATGCAGAGACTGTCAGCAGGTATTAGGAAGAACCTTGATGTAAATACAGACACACAGCAAACGACTCGCTGGCTTTGCCAAAGCGTTTGGGAACAGTTTCCCAGAGGTGCATCTCCTGCTGTTTGCTGACAGACACAACAGGAACCCGGAGCGGGGCACGGTCTAAGTCCCGTGGCTTCATAACAACCTCCGGAAATCCACTGAGGTCCAGCGCCACACGCTCCGCAGCGGGGAAGGGAGGAGGTTACGTTAAACGTCCTCAGATGGCTGCAGAAGCAAAGCCCAAAGCCTGACGTGCTCCATCCATGCCACACGGGTTCCTTCAACCCTGTGCTCCTCTAAAGGGTGGGAAAGCACCTTCATAGAATCACAGGAGGGTTTGGGTGGGAAGGAACCTTCAAAGCCCATCCAATCCAACCCCCTGCAAGGAGCAGGGACATCTCCAACTGGATCAGGTTGCTCAGAGCCCCGGCCAACCTGGCCTGGAATGTTTCCAGGGATGGGACATCCACCACCTCTCTGGGCAACGTGGGCCAGTGTCCCACCACCCTCAGCGTAAAAAATTTCTTCCTGATACCCAGTCTCTTCCACTTCTCTACGCTCACATTTCCAGCACAGCAACCTCCCTCCCGCTCCGTAACGCTGTTCTACAGAACTCAGGGCACACCAAGAAGCTGCAGCACCATCTGGAGAACATGAGAGGGCTCAGCACAGAAACATCAGCTGCAGCTTGATGACACACACCCATAAGTAAGGGCCCTTCCCATTTAAGAATTACATTTTCCCCCGCAAAACCGTGGGGTTTGTCAAGTTCTGCTGTGGCAAGTGACGACGTACTGGATCAACTTCCTCCCTTCCATTGCTAGGATAGCAAGCTCTAAAAATCAGAAGCACTAAAGAGCGCATGAAAGAGGAAAATGGAAAATTCCCTCTGCTTTCAAACGGCTGGAGTTGGATGTGTGAGCTTCAGGTTTGGAAAAGCGCTGGGAACTCCGCAAGACGAACGAGGGTCCAAGGACGTCACCTGGGAAGAGCTGTTCACATCAACACAGCGCCACTTGGATTTGCCGCAGGCTGGGGCCTGGCACAGTACCAGCACCCACAGTTAGGCTGGCAAACTCCTCAGACAACGCGATTTAAAACACCACGGAGAAAGCTTCCTGGGAGCAACTGCACCACTGATTTAAGAGCAATTCAGTGCCCCACGCCCCTTTCCAGCACTTTTTTCTTCTCAGCCACGTGAAACACGTGGGAACTCTCACACCCCCCTCCAAAAACACTCTTACCATTTATACCGAAACGTGCCCATTCGCCTGCAGCGCCACGAGTTTCTGCACAGCTTTTTGGCGGGCTCTGCCACGCGCCCCAGGTTTAAACACCGCACCCCCCCACCGACCTCCCAAGCGCGCACAGAGGCAAGGAACCTCGCAGGAGCGGGTCAGACCCTCGGAACAGCACCTCGAGGCTGCATTTACCCAGATCCGCCGCCTGCCACCCACACTCGCAAGCGCCTGGGCGAAGCACGCAGGGCCCTCAGCCAGGCCCCCGCCGCCCGCCCCAGCGCCGCGCCCCCTCCCCGCCCCGCGTTACCTCGAGCTCCTGGGTCTCGCACTGCTCCAGGAGCTTTTTGAAGCTGAAGGAATTCTCCGCCATCACCGCCACGGGCATCTTCCCCTCACGGCTCCCCGCCGCCAGCCGCAACCCGCCTCCCCTCCGGAGGCGGCCGCGCCTGTACGTCACTTCCGTCGCCGGCTACACGCACTTCCGCCCTCAGCATAAGGCGCGCAGGCCGCTCTAGCCCCGCTTTTCTATGCTCTGGAGGACTGGGGGGGGCTGTCTGGTCGTGAGGGGCGTGGCCAATGCACGGGGGCGTGGCTAAGGGGGTATTAATCCTTTTTTTCCCCTCATTTTTGTCTAATAAACAGATTTATGTTTATTTTTTGTTGTATATATCGCATATTGTATGATAGATAAGATAAATATCCCACCTCCTTTATTACACATTACCTATACAATACAATATAGCACGTATATCCCATAAAACAGCCCATAATATGCTAAAATGGCTTACAACAGCACACATACCACTTTATAGGCAGGACCACCCCACACCCTGACCTTCCCCCTACTCCAGTTCCCATCCTCAGCAAGGCCCCATTCACGGGAGCCGGGCCGGGACCCCCAGATCCTGCCCACCTCATCCCGGGAATCGGGCTCCGCAGCCCTAGTTATGACATCACACAGTTTTTTGGGGGTATTTTTAACTTCTTTATGCCTGAAGGACCGGGTTTGAACCACAAATCCGTGGAAAATCATGGAATCATAGACTACTTTGGGTTTGCAGGGACCTTTAAAATGACAGGATTGTCACCAGAGCTTTGCAATTACTGGGGCCACAGACAGAAACTCTCATTTTTTAGGGTAAAACTAACCCAGAGGCCTCATTTTCTGACCCCAGCACTCCCCTGCCACCTTCCATCCCCACCACTGCCCCAAAAACCAGCCCCAAAACCATTTCCTCTTCATATTCAACTGGGGAGCCTCTCCAGCCCTTTACGGGAGAGTTTCCAGCAGCCATGCTCAAGAGCTCCACCACCTCGATGCAAAATTAGGGTGCCCTGGTGCAAGTCTGACGCAATGGTGTCAAGGCGGTCCGGCAATGTTCCCCAAGCTTTTGGGTTGAAAAATGGAAAGAATAGGGATGCTCAGCCTCCCGATGCTTTGGCATAAAGGAAGGCTGGTGTAAAGCCTGACCACTTTGTTGGGGAGTCTCCATGCTCCGGGAGAGGTCTCAGCTATGGAAAAAACAAAAATAAGGTGTGTTTGTGTTCGCTTTGGGATTTGCTTGGAGAAGAGCATCTTGGCGGAGGGCTCCAGGCGATGGCACTGCTGCTCCGCCACCTACGGCACCGCTTTTCCCAGCAGCCAACCTCGCATTCCCTCTCCTGTCCCCACCGGCCGCATCGATCCCAACGTCTTTTTGTGACCCCCAGCTCCATGCCGGCATCACTTTGACTTGGGGACATCTGACAGGAATGTTGTGCTCCCCTTTTCTCCCCATTCCCAATTATTCCCCGTCCACCGCTGGATTGTCACCGTGGAGCACGTTGGCTTGGGAAGGCTTCATAGAATCATAGAACAGTTTGAGTTGGAAAGGACCTTCAAAGCCCATCCAGTCCAACCCCCTGCAAGGAGCAGGGACATCCCCAACCAGATCAGGTTGCTCAGAGCCCCAGAGGCAGAACCGCAGCCTCTGTGCCTGCTCCTTCTCTCTGTGGGGCAAATATTTAATTTGAGGGGGGGAAGAAAAAAAAAAAAAAAAAAGAACATAAAAATTGAGCAGATGACAGGTTTCCGCGAGAGGGCACCAGCTGCAAGAGAAACTGCCTAAAAAGTCCAAGGAAAATGGAGCAGGGCCATGGCTGCCACCAAACATCCCACTGTGCCTTTCATGAGAGAAAATTTCCATTTTGGGGGAGTTCGGCTTTTTTTTTATATATATATTTTTATTTGCAGGATTTCATTACGCTTCTGGGACAACGAAGGAAGTTTTGCTTTCCAGCTTGGTTAGCCGAGCGTCCCAAATCTACCAGAACCATTCTGGAGGCCACGCCTCGGTGTGGGGGCAGCCGAAAAAGCTGTTTCCACTCTTTTTTTTAATTCTTCCCTCCATCCCTCTCCACTTGCCAGGGGACACCCCTGGGGACGTTGACCTGTGATCCCTGGGTGCCACGCTCACCGTGCTCCACGCACGCTCCAGCTTGGCCAGCACGATGCACTGAGCCGAGCCGTACACTTCGGTCACCGTGAGGGGATGCATTTCCCCACGGGGTCTCCTACCAAGCTGAAAAATCCCTCCACTGATGGAAACTTGCTCTGTGCCACCAATTTCAGTGTGCCACGTTGGCTTACTGCGGGATTTTATTTCCTCTGTGCGCGTGAGCTGCTAACCCTGTGGCTGCGAGAGCTGGGGATGCTGCCAGAGCAGCTCGGCGGGATCTTCAGACCCCTTCCTTGCCCCAGAAGCAAAAAGGAAACCAAGCGTCGTGGCTGGGAGGTCAACCCCTTGAGCCAGATCCTCTTGTGGCTTCTCTTGCCTTCCTGTCTTGGGCAAGAGCGATTTCCACACCCTCACCGGCAGAGCGGGCAGGGGCTGGTCGCAGAGGGCAGGACGCTTTAACCGGCGTCTCGGCAGTGGGCCAGGAGATGCCGCCTGCTGGGGATGTCCCAAAGAGCCCAAGAATTTGTTTTGGGAGGGGCTGGGGCTGGTTGATAGGAGAGCATGGGTCCCCAGCCAGCACAAGGTGAGGTGGGACAGCTGTACCTGGAGAGGTGTCACCGGCGGGTTGGTTTCAGCGTTAGGAGCTAACGTCGTTACGACAAATTGCACCATGGAGGTTTGCGTTTTGGTCGTGGGCCAGGAAGTCTGAGTGTATTTTAGTTCCGACAAGTGAGAAGAGTAAAGAGTCAACGTGCCACCAAACCAGCCCTTTGCAAAGGGGGAAACTCCTGGGTACCCCAGAGACCAGCTCGCCATCCCATCCCAAAGACGGCACAGAGCCGCGCCGTCCGTCCCCTCTGCAGACCCCTCTGCGTGGATTCACAAAGCCCGGAGCGCGGCAGGCTTCAGGACCAGAAATCATACAGAAAAACACGACACCGGCACCCCGCCACTGTTGCATCACCCCTTTCCGAGTAATTTCCTGGCAGATCAGTGTAGAGCCCTCCGCAAGCAGAAATCAGCAAGCCACGCGGCTCAGGCTGACGTCCCATTGCCCTGCCAGCATCGTTTTTATCCTGTGGGGAATGGCTTCTGTTGAAAATTTTCATGAAAAACGATGACTTCAGCCCAAACTTACCCTTTTGCGTGCATGTGCTGCATCCTCCCTCTCTCTTGTTTAAGGTTATGATGACACTTTCAGGGAGGGGATGTGCTACAACAGAATATGCTTATTTTGTTGGGGTTTTTTTCCCCTCTTTTAGGCTTTTCACATCACCAAAATAAAGTACAGCAAATCTGGGGTGTTTCCAGGATTATTATAAAACCTGGAAGGAGGTCTGGATGCTGTTCCTGGGGTTGTCCGGAGCTGGTGCAGGATGAGCTTGGCCCCTCTACGGAGGCATCATCCAGCACCTTCAGACAGTGACCAAGATGGGTTGAGAGAGCCTCCCAGGAAATCACAGGGCCATTTATTTTACTCAGGAGCTTCTCTTCAATACAGGCACCAAAAGAAGAGGCCAGACTCGGAAAACAGCTGAGCACGTTGGAAAATCTGTCCTGCTGGCAAAGCCAACCACATCCAATTCATGGGAAAACTCCTTGCCTTGAAAGGATCCTGATTTCTCTTTGGCCCACGGGCTTGAAAAGCACTTTAAGATGTGGATGCCAGCTGTCGGAGAAGTGTAAAGTAACTTTAATGGGATTTTTACTCCGCTCCCGGTGATGAAGGCATGAAAATCTCAGCAGCGTGTTGGTGCCTTGCATGAATATTAACGGATGGATTCCAGTTCTGCCATCCTGGACAGTCCCAACGAGGCACCAATTGTTTTCGAAGTGTTTTTCAAAGCAATACCAAGGCATTTCCAAGAAAGATTAGCAGAAGGCTTTATTTTTCCCCGTCATTTCCATGTGCTGCCTGTGATCTGGAGGTGCCCTCTGCAAAGTTGATGACGAGAGGTTTCCCTTTCTCATCTGCTTCAAAAGCTTCGCAGGGCAACAAAAGAACCGGGATGGGGAAAATAAGATGGAACGCAGTGATATGGAACAATAGGAAAGTTAATTTAATGTGAAAGTTAAAGAAAACGGCGGTAAAGGGTCAAGTTGAACCTCTCCACGCCCTTCCCGATCTCCTCAGCGCTCTGATTTATATTAGCTCCGAGCGAAGGCTGCACCTCAACGCATTATTTCCTTCCATTACATCAAAGCTTGTTTGACACCAGCCATCAAAGGGGACGAACGCCTCGCTGCGCCCGGCGGAAAGGAAACGGTGAGCGGCTGATGGCAAATTATCATTTCTTTTTCCCAAACAATTCTTTTTAAATCTTTTCATTTTGGTAATGGTGTTGGTTTCAGCTCCAATAAACAAGAAGCTCTCTGAGACACTAATTTTTTTTTTTTTGCATTCCTCATCCTTGTTTCCTTGTTTCATCAACTCAAACTTCAGTTCTCAGCTATATGGGTGTTTACTACAGCATGGTAGCATAATTAAAGGAAAACCCCTAAATCAAGGAGGCTGGGGAGCTGGAGAGGACACGTAGGACTCCGTAGCGAAGTGACCGGCATGGTACGAGGTGCTGAGGGTTGTCCACCCAGTTGTCCTCAGCTGTGTGTCCTCCTGCTGCCACTCTGGAGCAAATCTTCCCCCCCCACCCGGCCACCTCAAGCTGATATTTGGGCATCAGCTGGGCCCCTTTCTGCCCACTCTGAACACCTCCATCCACCTCCTCTTGTTTTTTTTTTCCAGGAATAAGCGAGAGCGACGGCAAGGATTGCCCTTCCTTAACCTGCTGAGGGGATAAGAGACCCTGTGTGTATTTAACCTAAACTTTGTTTTTATGACTTTCTAGGCAGGTCTGTGCATTTTCCTGTTTTTTTGCTTTGTTCTGCAGGATCCTCAGCCAAGTTGCAGTCCCCTCCCTGGCTCCTGGGCCAGCGGTTCTTGTTCTCCGCATATTTCAATCCTCTACGGTGAAGACCTCCACAGTTTTTGAGCAACGTAACAGCTCTTCTCCTGGCTGCATCTCCCACCACGCTGCTCCCTCGCTTGGAAATCCCTGAAATCCCTCACATTTGGGGAGGGATAAAGGAGGGCAATCCCTGGCCCAGTGTAGGATGTTCAGGGGGGATCAACCCTCCAGCACGGGACATGGAGTGGGAAGATCCTGGGTCAAGCACGGGGTGGATTGGAGGATGGAGTGGAGGGTTCCTGGTCCAATATGGGGAATTTGGGGGTCTTTGGTCCAACAAGGGGTGCTTGGGCGTATGAGTTTGGGGAGTCTGGTGCAACAGGGAGCATTTGGGGGAGAAAGTGGGGGTCCTGGTCCAGTTGGGGCACTTGGGAGATGGAGCATCCCTGTGCAGGAGCCCCTCAGCAGGGCAGTCGATGCCCTTTACCAGCAGGACAGGATACAGAAGGCACCCCAGGGCTGCTGCTGTGAGCTCGGGGGCTTCCTCGGGGCCCCGTGGCCTCCTTTGGCCTCCCAGCTGGTGCTGGGGCTGGCCAGGAACACACCTCTGCCCCAAGCTGCCCCGCGGCACCAGCCGCCCTGTGAGCTGGGATGAGCCTGCCGTGCCAGGGAGGCAGACGCTCCCGCAGAAACCTCCCTGCCCGGCTCGGCATCCCCCATCTTAACAGGAGTATGATGCATTGCCGCGTGTCCCGGGGCACGCTTTTCAATCTGTTAATCGCCTGTAATCGCACGTGTGTTAAAAAACACCTGTTCCCCCAGCAAAGCCACCGCCATACCGGGTGAGTGTTTGGGTGAGCGTAATAAAAGACGCAATTAGAAGGGGAGCTTTGATCTCCGGGAGGTAAGGAGTTCAGGCAGCTGTGCCGACTCCTCTCCTGCGGTCACTCTTCGACTTCGGTAACATCCGAACAAAGAAGATCTTGTGTCGGCGACGCCTCGTTACGGCCCTTCTTCCCAGCCCGCGGCCACCTGTCCTTCCCTGCCGCCAAAGTGCCCTGCCTTCGGGCTCCCTTCCCCGTCGCCGCTAGCGGAGGGGCGCGAATCGGATTTCACGGCCCCGACGCTTGCCGAGAGCTGCTGGGCTTTGCTCTCCATTACTCAAAGTCCGCGCTGCAATGGCCCCTTTGTTCCTCCAGCCCTGCCTGCCAACAGCTGCCTTCTCCATCCAGCTGTGCTCGGGATGCAGGAGAGGGAGCGGGGAGGTGGCCGGGATGCGGGTCACTGCCCGGGACCCCCTATCCGCATCCCTGGGGACCCTGAGAGAGGGATGCATCCCGTTCTGCATGGGGAGAAGAGCTCCCGATCCATCCGATCTGCATCCCACGCAAGGATGCAGTCAGCTAAAGAGCCCAGCCCAGAAGAGATCGAGGATTAAAGGCGCTTCTGTGAGACTGGACGAGGAAATGTCTCTAATTTCCAAGGACCAGCTCAAATCTGCGTCCTATGAGCAGGACCAAAAAGCCAGAAAACGGTGCCGTGACTTCCAGGAGCTGCAGAAATCGTTAGATTTCTGGGTATCGCTGGGTACGGAAGGAGCAAGAGTGAGATGCTCACACCTTGCTGCACCCGGCAATCCTGTGCCATCTCTGCATCCAAGGATGTGCCCTCCTGGGCTGCAAGTAGCTGCTTTTTTCAAAGCCTGTGGCGAGAAAGCAGAGGAGAAATTAAAGCTGTATTTAGCAGCAGAGTTGGGCTGCTGGTGGCCCAGCTTCTGTTCTGCAAGCTGAGAGCTGGAGAGGGACACGGCGGGACAAGATATTTGGGGGTTTTTTTTCATCCAGATAAGTTTTCTCTGGCTTTACATCAGCATCAGTAAAGCAGAATTTAGTTTTTGGGGAAGGTCACGGCTCCTTGCGCTGGCTTTCAGCCCTTTGGTGGCCACTGTGTTCCCCAAAAAGCCAGGGGACAGCACCCCCAAAGCCAAGCCCAGGCCACGAGGCTGCCTTGAGGGCAGGAGAAGACACGCTCATCTCTCCTTATACCCGGTCCTGGAAAGCCTGAGCTTTTGTCTCTGCATCACCAGAAACCTCAGCTAACAGAAATGCCAAAGATTGCATCGCTCTGGAAAGTCTCACCTTGGCAGGAGCACAAAACCCAACCTCACAGGTCCTTTCCATCCCTAATTTCCACGGGTCTTTGTTGGCAGGATGACGAGGGGAACTACTTCTTAAAACAAGGACGAGGAGGGGGAAAAAAACCCAACCCTTCTGGTCTTCTGCAACGTATTTCCCACAAACATTGGAATAAGGCAGGTCTGAAAAGGAAGAGAGATGGATGTAAAACAAGAGGGTGGAAAAAAAAAAAGCTTGGGAAAAGAAATCAGGCATCCCATGCAGAATAAATATTTCATGGCCCAAGCAGGCATGCCCCAGGCTTTCGGTCCAAGCCCCTGTGATGGAGAGATCGCTTCCCATCGCTCAGTGGCTTCCTACACAGGGAGGAGAGGATGTCCTCATGCTCCCCTCCCATCTAGCACAGGACATGTCTCAGCGCTCAGCAATGGCAAGGTCTCCAAGAGCCCACACGCCTCAAAGACCAGAATTCTCTAGCATCTTTGCTTTGAGCCTGGACACGCATGGTGGGAGGTCCTCCTTCTGTTCCCCACCACCTGTGTCGGTCTGCAGAGCGTCCTGTCCTGTTTCCTTGGTCGTTGGGGTCTGTCACCTCCACGGGGACATGTGGATGGGGATCAGACCTGCCATGCAGCATGTCTCCAGAGGGATAGGGGAAGGGTGGTGGCCACCAGACCCTTGCAGCCCACCACCGCTCTCTCACACAGCTCAAGGTTTGCTCAGATTGTCCCTAAAGTTTGCTTCAGGCAGCGCTTCTCAGGTTTAAATCCAGAACCCATTCTCTTTGTTTTTTCCTTTTATTTTCACAGAAAAAGCTAGAAGAAAGGGCACCCAAGAAGGAAAGACAAAGACACCTTCTACTCATGGGAAAAAACATGTTTCCTACCATGATCCTGGTGCAGAAGGGTGGGATCTCCTCCCCACACATCCCAGCTGACCACACTTACCCGGGATGATGCTCCTTGCCGCCTGCGGGAAGAGAGCAAAAGTTTTTCATTAGAGAAGTTTGGGATTTATAACAAAACTTCATACATTTTTATAAGTATTTTGTATCTCAAGGAGGGCGAACACGCTCCAGGAGAGGTTTTGTTTAGCTGAAAAGCAAGTCTTCCATCAACCACAGGCCAGCTTTGCCGATTACAGGGGATGAAAATCTCCCTGAGCCTCCCTGCTCTTTGGGGCCGTGTTTTGTGTGCTGAGTTGGGAACGCAAAAATCTCCCCCTCAAAGCTGGAAAGGCTGTTGATTTCTGTGGATGGGCCTTTATCTACGGCACAATCGGGTTTTATTCTTTATTAATTTCTCCTGAGAAGCACAGGCCAGCCTGTGCTTCTTAATTTCTCCTGAGAGAGATCATGATTTTGAGTAAGATTATGTTTTCTTGGGAAAAAAAAATGGTGAATGAAAGGAAAAGATGCAGACATGGAGACTGTGAGTTGGGCAGACTTTGCACCAGGACCAAAGCCACCTCTACAAGTCGCTGTGGGAGCATCCCTTGATGTGGGAGCATCCTTGACGCCGGTGATGCAGGATGACCCCTCCACCTCCTCTTGAGGTTCTTCTCAGGATCTTAGGTTTTTGCAGGATTTTTGTTGCGGCATTGGATGTGCCAAAATAAAACACAACAAACAAAAAATCAGGGAGGGGAAACTGAGGCACGGTTGCTGGCTCACCTTGGTCTTTGCTTTTCTCAGTAATTTCCTGATGGGAGGATGTGTGTACAGGATTTTGGGAATACCGACCTTGGTCCTGCTCTCTGTTTCTTGCTGGAAACAGCCCCTTTTATACATCAGTAAGGCGACAGAAGCATAGAGAGATGGGCTTTTAGCACAGGCTGAACCATCAAATTTGAAAGGAATATAATACTCAACGAAGGAAAGTCGGCTCTTTAAAAAACTGAAGCAAACAAAACATCACACAAGCCCTGAGGGAAGGCCTAAACTCCAGACAAGCTCAATGCAAAACCCTATCTGCCCTCGGAAAAACCAACCAACTCCACCGGAGCCTCCGCTTTGTTGCGGGAGTCGTCTCCCAGCCGGTGGCGGAGAGAGCGGAGAAACGAAACCCCTTCTTCACCTGCCAAAGGTTGCAAGCAGAATTACCTCTCGATGCAAGCATCTCTGCTGAGGGTTTGGGGTTTCTATTTCGGCTTGTCAGATTTTCCAGAGAGCAATGCCAGCGGAAAAATAGCCACTCAAAATCCCAGAATCATAGAATGGTTTGGGTGGGAAGGGACCTTCAAAGGCCACCCAGTCCAACCCCCCCTGCCAGGAGCAGGGACATCTCCAACCAGATCAGGTTGCTCAGAGCCCCGGCCAACCTGGCCTGGAATGTTTCCAGGGATGGGGCATCCACCACCTCTCTGGGCAACCTGGGACAGTACTCCACCACCCTCAGTGTAAAAAATTTTTTCCTCATATCCAATCTGAATCTCCCTCCCTCTATTTTGAAACCATTACCCCTCGTCCTGTCACAGCAGGCCCTGCTGAACAGTCTCTCCCCATCTTTCCTGCAGCCCCCTTTAGGCACTGGGAGGCCACTCTAAGGTCTCCCCAGAGCCTCCTCTTCTCCAGGCTGAACAGCCCCAGCTCTCTCAGCCTGGCCTCCTGAAAGAGAAATTTGTCCTGTTTGCTCTCCTTTGTATAACCCCAGGAAATTATTGCTAAATCTCCACGTTCCCAGCTTCTTCGAACGGCGCTATTGCTGGGAAAGCTGTTAGGCTGTGTTTTGCCGCTCTGATGTGCTTCAGCCTGGCGATGAGCCGTCGTACACCCATCGTACCCTAATTCTGACAAAGGCTGTTTGGAGAGGGCAACAAAGCCGCCACTGCTAAAGACATGAGCGCTCCCGCGACGGAGATCGCCTTCTGCACCTCCCATCCCGCTCTCCTTCCTCTTTGCACCCTTGCCTCCACGGTTACTGGTGCTTAAATGCTCTGAACAGGGAATTTCTTCACGAAGAAGGCATCCAAAAGCAGGTGGAAACCACCCTACGAGCGCATCCGTGCTTTCCAGAGGGTGAGGGAGAGCACGGCAGAGAGGACCAGCCCCATCACCGCTCAGGATGGGACCCACCATGAGCTCTTCTTGTGAGGGATATTTTAGGAGGCACCCAGCATCTCCATATTTCACATAACTATTTCATTTAAGCGGCAGAGCTATTTATTCGGTAAGAACCCTGCGCTTTTCTTAGCCGTTTATTTACAGTACACGGCACTCCCCACGCCCACGACTTGCTGGAAAGCAGAGGCGGCAGCTATTTATTTTGGAGCCTTGTTTGATCTACACGAACCACGGAGCGCAGACCCATAAAAAGGCTGGTGAGCGGAGCCCTGACAGCACGGCCATTTTAAGGTCCCTATGCATCCCTCCCCATAAACACATGCTCCAGGTGGTCCAGATGGACGCGGCCTGGGAGCAAAGCTGATTTAGATGGGGTTTTTTCAACGTACAACCCACGAGTGGGAGCTAGCTGGGAATCACAGAGCCGTGCCTCAGTTTCCCCCTCTGCAAAGCGGGCCGGTCCTGCTCTGCACGGAGCCCCGTAGACAAAAAGACGCGACGCAAACGCTCACCAAATGCTCAGCAGCACCGTCGGTTCCGACAGAAACTCGTCGCAGCCCGTTCGCCAGTACTCATCCTTCTGCTTCGTGAGGACCAAACGGAGCGTTAGGAATTGCTTTACAGGATGGATTTCCCTCCGTGACACCCCGAAGTGCTCTTAGGGAACCCTGAAACACCAAACATCTGGGCATGGCAACAAATATGAAGAACCAACAGTACGCTCATTGTTTAGCAGCCTTTTATAATCCGTCCAATGATTTTTAAATAAACTGGATGGGAAACAATGGAAAATTCAGGCCCTGGAACCCATTATTCCTGCACGCCAAGCCCAGTGCCGCTAAGTGTGGCGAGGACCCTGACGTTAATGAAATTCCTGCCGGAACAAACTTTTATCATGCTGTTTAGTAAAATGACTTGCGTACCATAAAAGCAACATCACTCAAGCTGTTAAAACGTCTGCTGTGGAACGTAAGACACAGGAGCGGGAGGAATATATTTGTTAAATTACATATAACCAGTAATATATATTTAAAATATATCTTTATTAGGTTACTGGAGGTTGTTGAGTTTAAAGCATGACGGTGAATTGAGCAACTGCTGTGCCAGCAATGGAAGTCTCCCGACTGAATGTGACTCTGAAACATTTTAACTGATTTTCATGTAAAATATCCATCCATCAACCCACCACACCTGGAAAGGCTCCATTTCCAGAGCAGTTTTCTGTAAAAAAAAAAAATATTTGAACACTGGCCCAGGTTGCCCAGAGAGGTGGTGGATGCCCCATCCCCGGAAACATTCCGGGCCAGGTTGGCCGGGGCTCTGAGCAACCTGATCTGGTTGGAGATGTCCCTGCTCCTTGCAGGGGGTTGGACTGGATGGGCTTTGAAGGTCCCTTCCCACCCAAACCATTCTATGATCCCATGATTCTATGATTTCATTGAAGGTCAAATGAATAAATAACTGAATGACTTCAAAGTGCCCAAAGGAGCAGGTTTTTTTTTGAAGAATGCGTTTAAATGACAGCATCCGCCCCATTCCTAAAATTCCATCTTCCTGTTCTGACCAAAGATCTGTTTTGCACAAGAAGACCTTTGCAGAGGGAAAAAAAAAAAAAAAAAAAAAAAACAAAAACCTTCCAGTTGGTCCTTATTAAGTTCTGCTTACCGAAGCACATTGCTAGAGCTGGATTTTCAAAGCCCTCGTACCTGCTCCAAGTGGAAGGGGGACGGAGCCGGCAAGCGCTGACTGCTTTTGGAAGCCCTCGTAGGTGATATACGTTGATTATTGACATCACATCCTGCTCTTTCCCAGGAGACACGTCCTTTTTTCTGCTGGATAGGAGTTAAAAAGTCTGGAAATGTTAATTTTAAGCTTGGTTTATTCCTCCTCTTAAAGTTTTTTAAATAATTTAGCTGGAATTTATTTTCAAGGTCACTTACGCACAGCGCCTGTGAGTAATCTACCTTGGATGGATACCTTTGGGTGTCATTTATCATTTTCCCCTCTTCTTTTATTTATAAGAGCCAATTACGGGCGCGCATCCAGAGCCAAGGGCCCCCTTGAAGTCAAGGAGTTTGTGCTGGTTTACACCTGCAGAAGAGGCGAGGGAGATGATACAACCCCAACACATTTCCAAAACAACTCGTTGACGCAAGAAGCCTTCTGCATGGAAAAGGCATGGCAAGAGGTGGACAACACCCAGCATCTCCAGATGCTAGGATGAGAGGATGGGGAATTTAGGCCCATGCCCGTGTGCTTTTTGCAAATAGATGCGCCCGTGCAAGCCTGGATCTGTGCTCAGAAGAAAAACAAAGGCACTTACTGCACGGATAAGAGCGAGGTGCCCAGGAGCCTGGAGGTGGTGCAAGAAGCTGTCATCTCCCTGACCTTGTACTCATCAGGGTGCTGGCAAGCTTGAAGACGCCTTGGATAGGCAATGGGAGGGTATTTAGTGTGAGAGGGGGTTAAAAACTTTCTAGATTTTAGGCTGGGATAGAGACCCCTTCCCCCTCCCAAAACCTGGCTGTGACCCACGCCTCTGTGAAACCACCACATTTCTTGGGAAGAAAACCATTTCCTCTAGAGAATGCTGATCTGCACAACAAGTATTTTGGACTGGAGTTTTAAGGGAGGTTTCTTGGAAGAAATCGCTTTTTCTCCTGCTCCACTGACATAAACCCAGAGGACTCGCTGCGGTTTTTTTTCGGAGTTGTCTCTTCCGAGCCCATGCCTCGGAAGATACCAGCGCTGCACAGTCCCAGACATAGCTTCATCCCACCCACAGGTTATTCGGGTCTCCAGGTGCCCCAGCAATGCCCCGTTACTCTTCGCACCTGTCCTACAGCTCGAAAAATATGAGCTGTGGAATGCAGGCAGATGGAAAAACATCAGCAGGAGGGTGGTCGGTTGATGTCTTTAACACCTGCTTGGAGGCTTCAGCTTGGAGGATGGGTGGAGGGATGAACACCTTGTGCCGTTCCCGGGTGGAGGGAAGGATGGCCATCTCCTGACAAGTCCCGCTCCCTGCGCCGGTGTCTCTCCAACACATCATCATTTTTGCCACAGGCTTAAGCCGCTGGCAGGTCTTTTTTACAGTCTTCTCCATCGTCTCTGAAACTACCTGAGGCTGATGTTGAGCAGCCCTCTTTAGAGAATAACCTCAAAAGGCAGAGGAAGGTTTCCCAGGTGATGGGAGATCATCATCTCCCAGATGATGTCTGTCAAGAAAAAAAAAAAAAAAAAAAAAAAGCCAGCCACATGCCTCCTCCAGCACTTCTGGAGCACACTGCTCTCATGGGTGGTGGCAATCACAGGAAGCACCTGCAGCCCAGGGGCTGCTCAGATGGGACCCTTGACAGCCCTGATGCAAAGCTTGTGTTCACCATGCACCAAAACCTCGTTTGCCTCTAACAAGCCCTCCAAGGTGTTTGATTTTGCAGGGGACCAGCGGTGCCTCGGTTGACTCCTCCATGCGGTTGGCATGGTTACGCGTTCCTCCAGATCGGCCAGCAATGGTTTGAGCTCAGCCTGCAGACGATTTCTGGGTTGCGTTAGAGTTAGTCCAAGCCTGAGGCTGATTTAGCCATGGGTCAGAAATCCCCCAGGAGGGAAGGTGAGAAGATGGGTGTGTGTTGATGTATCGATGAAAAAAGCCTCCTTGATGCTGCCTCTCCCCATTGCTGTGAGTCCCGGTCCCCTCTCGACTGCATCAGGCCCCAAGCATCGCAGGAATGCCTCGGCTTGCATGAATAGCGAGATGTTTCACCCCTGACATCAGCTCCGCCTTGCTGCTGGGTCCCCGGTGTAAAGGCAGAGCATGGCCGGGGCGGGGGCTGAGCTCACTTGCACGCCGTCAACGGCTGACACCGATGCCTCTGACCAGCTGCCCCCAGGAAAGCTGCCAAGAGCTCGGCTGAGGAAAAACGTGTTTCATCTCCATATGAGACAACAAGGCGTTGAGATTCTGTGCTCAATAGGAGTGAGGAGCCCTCTGCTCACACCTAAATCCCCAGTGCCTTTTGGGGATGGATGGACAGATGGATTCTCACCACCTGCTGCGCACCTCTCCGCGCAGTATCCCCATAGCGCCCGAGTCCCGGCAAGGAGCACCCTTTGGGG
>JAAGAY010142239.1:35280-78083 GCA_011801015.1 Ardeotis arabs
AAAAAAAAAAAAAAAAAAAATCTACGTATACCTGGTGTTCCTTTCTCCACTCCCAACTGTCTCCTCAGGTTGCTCTGAGTCTTGTCTCCTTGTCCCTGAGCCCTGCCTACCTGAACCTACCTACCTGCTTCTCCTTGGCACTTATTGAACATCGATAAAGCCCAGAGCCCCCTCCTGATGTTTCCCTTCTCATCCAGGGCTGTGCCTGTCCTGGAAAGGCAAACGGGGACCGTTTTTGTGACCCCGGCTCTCCTCGGCTGTGCAGAGCTGACTTTCACCCCCAGCCATCAGACACACTGCAGCGAAGGAGCTGACCCCGCAGGGCTTTGCAAACCGTTGTCTCACGAGGGGTTGTTTTGCCTTGTTCCCATTTCAAAACGGAGAGGACACGTGGCGTTTAACGAAACAGATGGCTGGCTCGGCGCTCGGACCGCTCCGTCCTCCAGCACACGTGGGCTTGTGGCAGTGTTGGGGGTTCATGACCTCGCAGATGGTCTGGGTAAACAGGGTCCAGGGAAGCAGGAGGGATGGATGGATGGATGGATGGAATAAATGCTCCAGGTCTCCCCTGCCTTGCATGTTGTGGCCAAGCATTTGGTACCTCATGAATCTAGGGGTTAAAAAAAGGGCTTCATCTTGCGAGGACTTCTAGGTGAAGCAACCAGGCACCATGCTGTAGCTTTATTTTACAAGAAGGCAAGAGTTTCAGCTGGGATGTTTCACACCTGCACTGAAAGTCGTCAGTGTTCAAACAAGCGAAGAGTCTCCAGAGAGAGCAGAGGAGGTGGTGAAGGTACTTACTGTGGTCCTGGAGAGCACCAAGTTCATGGATGGGGACCTCCTCTGGTTTTCTCCTCCGTTCTCCCTTTGCTGTTGAGCTTGTTCTCTCCTAGCAAGCACGTCCCACTGCAGCCAAGCAAAGATCCATCCTCAGGCCAGATGTCCAGGTCTTCCCAGCCTGACCCTTGGCTGTGCCGAGCATCCCTCCGTGCTGGCTCCAGGGCAGGTGTGCTAAGACAAAACCGCTCACCCTCTACTCTCCTTGTGGCCCCCCCAGGCAGAACCTGGTGTTCCCTGAACAGCATGTTCCCTGGGTCAGGGTCATCGCTGGTTTGTCCCAATCTGGCCCAGATTCCTGAGGCAGGTCCAGAAAGAGAGGCCAGCATTGGAAGCAGCTGAGCGGGCTTGTTTCCAGAACGGTGCAGCTGGGGAAGTTTATTTTGCTAAGCTGCTACTGTCACAAGGTTATGAAAGGCACCCTTGGTGCATTAGCCCCTCTGTAAGCCATGCTGGTGAAACACAGGATGGGCCAAGCATAGAATCATACAGTTGGACAAGACCTCTAAGATCATCAAGTCCAACCATCAACCCAACACCACCATGCCTACTGAACCATGTCCTGAAGTGCTACGTCTACACGTTCTTTGAACACCTCCAAGGATGGTGACCCCATCACCTCCCTGGGCAGCCTGGGCCAGTGCCTGACCACTCTTCACCCATCACTGTCACCCATCCCAGCACCCCAAGCAGCCGACTGCAGGGGCTGCGCCCCGCTTCATGGATGGCTTGGCCCCATGTCCCCTGGAAGGGGCAGCCCCACGAGCAGCGCGCTGAGCAACTCCCGGCACCAGCCTCTCCGGGTGGGATTTCAGCCCCTGGCACCAGCGTGCACTGGCTCATGGATTAAAATCAAGCATCAGGCTTTAATTAATGTAACTCGACCCCAGCAGGCTCCAGCGCATCAGGAAACTGCATCCCCTCCCTTCCCGCCGAGTGATTTACAGCGGGGCTCAGCAAAACACGATCCACCCTGGGAAACCCCTTTAACCGGTTGCAGCATCCCTCGGGGCTCGCGGCTGACCCTGGGGGGAGCGGCTGAGACCTTGCAGAGGCGTTGCACGCATGGCACCGCCAAGGAGATGAATTTGTTTGCTTGGGGCTTCCTTATCTGCCGCCGGCAGCAGGAAGCTCCCGGTGCCGGGGCCACCACGGTGCGTGGACTTGTGGTTGCCTCACGAAGTTGAGTACCTCCTACAGCCAACAGATAAGAATTTAGAAATAATTATTTCACCGTTGCTGTTTCAGTACATAATATTCCCTTTTTGACTACATTCCTTCAAAAAAAAAAATAAAAGTAAGAATCAAGCACTGCGGGTGAGTGGGAGACAGCATCTGTCCCCAGCCTTCGATCCGGCTGCGGCAGTGGGTAAAACACCCCAGTCCCGTCCTCGCTGCGGGGAAAAAGGGATTGCGAGAGCTGGCCGGTGGCTCAGCTCCAAATGTAACTTTGGAAACGACTTGAGAAACTCCTGTACGTGAAATTTGGGGCAGAAGGCTGCCTCTGAGTCAGTCCTGGCAAAGAGGAATCTACGTCGGAACGGGGCTCTTCCCCCCGTGTTTTCCCTCTGGCATCCTTCTAATATGACAGCAATTAAAAGCTCTGAAAAATGGATGGAAACAATTTGGAAGAGGTCTCCGTCAGATTTGATCTCATTAGCACTGCAGGCTATTTTTTCAGCTGCTAATTGACAGCTGCCTTCCATACGCAGCGTCAAAAAATAAAAGTCCCGAGGCGTTCTACCGGGGTAATTTTAACCCAGGCCGTCTCGTCGGGCACGCCAGGTCCTCCCACCGCTTGTGGGACCTTGTGTGTGCCCACACCAACGCGGGGATGCTCTCAGAGGGTTTTGGAGCCTGAATATTCAAGAGCTGCCATCAAAGCACCGCGTGTGGCCGAAAGAGCGCCCACCCAGCAGCACCGTAGGGTAAGGCAGAGAGCATCTCCGAAGCGGAGCCAGCTTTTCTTGGTCACCTGGAAAAAGCAGTGAAATCCTTGGGCCGAAAGTCAACTGAGTCAGCTAGAAACACAGCTTTAGCAAGAGAGGGGTGGAATAAGGTCCACATTACTACGTGCTGCCACTATTTGTCAGTGAGAAGAAGAGAAAAAGGATTAGCCCTTTCTTGCATGCCTTTTGCCCTCTGGTGTGCTCTCTGTGGGCATTATGGATGCTCCTTCCCGTTCCAAGAAAAAAAACCAAACAGGACTGCAACGAGCACAGCCAAGAGATGGATTGCCATGCATTTTTGTGAGAGATGCTTGCTTTGCACTGAAAGTCCATACGGGTGGGTTAGCCAAGAGAGCTGGACCCGCAATGGAGCCGGCGGCACCTAGATGGATGTCCAAACTTCTGGGATGCCACACAGTGAGCGGTAACGCAAGATGATTGCTCAGTGGATTTATGCAGCAACAGCCTCAAAAAGGGCTGGAAAGCTGGGAAATGGAAAAATGACCGTGTGCCAAGCTGGTTGAAACCGATCAGTCCTGAACTGCTGGTTTTCCTCCCCCTGGCAGCCAACCCAGACTTACTGACAGCACTGATTGCAAAAGATGCTTTTACAGAAAGGGCTGAAGATGTTCCCAAATCCAGCGTGGGAACCCTCACCGAGTGTCTCTTAGACAGAAGAAGCTCCTGGACAGCTGAACTTGGACTCCCTTCCTCGGGGCAAGGGTAGCCCAACTGTTGGGCATGTCCCACTAGGATGCCCCCACATCTGGCTGACGTTTCCTCAGCTGGAAACTTTGCTTTGGCGTTTCTTCTGGCTGAACCACAAAGGTCAACGGTGGTAGGAACAGGGAGGGGAAAGCCATCGGGTGGGGACAATGAAAATTCAGCCCAGTTCTGGTGATGCCCTAGGAAATGTGTCAGGTCAGTCTGCTTTTTCTCTGGAAAGAAATGAGAAGGGTATAGGAAAGGTGTGCCGAAACACTCTGGCTCGGTGTTAAACAGCTGCTTTCAACTGTGCCTTTGATCTTTGGGAAATTGTGGGTCTGACCATAGCTGCCGGCACCATTAAGGAAACGCCGGTGTCGCTGCGTGTCTTCACTTGCCCTTTGAGCTTTCTAGGTCACCCCCAAAAGAGAAGGCTCTGTCCCCAGGCTATGGGATGACCCATATGTGTCTGAGCAATGGCACCATCACTCCCCCTGTCCTCTCCAGACGACGCGTGACTAAAGGCAGATGAAAACCTGGAGGAGTGGAGGGACATGGAGAGTGAGCTGGAGACCACCATGCACCTAAACCACTGCTCCATCCCCAGCCAGCGCTTCCTGGGCAAATTCCCTCCCAGATAAGTAACATTTTCAGGTGCTGGTAGATTATTTTTCTCCCCCAATCAGAAATTACAGTGCCACCAACACAGAAAATCAGGTGGCTCACCACTTGGTTACCTACAAACAGGCTTTTTCCATCCACTTGGAGCGATGCAGGCCAGTTTTCAGGCGCTGGCTCGCAGGTGCTCAGCACTCCCTTCTTTTGGCCCATCAGCACCGATAACCACAGCCTTTGCCGGTGGGTGGGAAGAGTCCGTTATCCCGGTGCGCAGACCTGGCTGTGATTTACGGCCGGCCGGCTGAGGGTAGATCTTGCGTCACTTCAAGTAGGAATACTTTTTTTACTGTTGCTCCGCATTGTAAATTCGTCTGCAGGTAACGTAATTAACAGCATCGCCTCACGCGGGCAAGGTGATTTACAGGCGTGGAAATAGCTGCAGTAAGGTCATCGCTGGGGAATTTGAGGAGAGGCGGCGCGGGGGCAGCCTGGACCGTGTGGGTGGGTGGATGTCCACGTGCCGCCCCACACCGTGCCCAAACAGCCACAATTTAGGGCCGTGGCCCACCGCACAGCGAGGAGAGGGCTCGTAAGACATGGACACAGCCTCTGCCACCTCGACGTATTATTTTACGGCAGTTGTCAGATGGAGAGACTGCTGCATTAAAGAAATCATTCTTCTGGCACAAGGGAGCAACGAAGGCTTCCCCGAAGCGAGGGCGGGGAGTTATCTGAAACATAAATAACCACCAAGTCTGTTGATGGCTCTGTTTCTATTAAAGAGAAATATCTACGAGATCAAATTCTGCAGCTAACTTAGCTAATAGCTGGCCACACCGCTGACGTCTCCACATTGGCTCGCCCCTAAATAACCGAGCTGGGAGTTCTCCACTGAAATAGGCAAATGCAATTTCTGCGAACTCGGAATTTTCTGCGGGAAAGCATTTTGGAGAATCCATTTTCCCTTGGGAGCAAACAACAAAAAACCCCACAAGCCACGCAATATTTAATTTCAGTTGAGTTTCCTTGGGATGAAAGCCCTGCAGATCATCAAGCTGAACTGAGATGCTAAATTTCATCCATCTGGCATTAATCAGAATCGGCAAAAATTTTGCTGTGGTGCCACTCATGAGCTGTTACTTGGGCTGAGTTCATTTTCCAGGACAATTTCCATAGTCCTGTTTATCTAGGGTGCTTGTGAACTAGGAAAAACGTAACATATCCCAGGAATCTGAGCTATAGGGGATATTTAGTCAGGTTTGCAAGCTCTTCACTGATACAAGGATACAGAGGAGCCCGTTGAAGTGGATGCTCCCAATTCCCCAGCTGCTAAATGATACAGAACGTCAAGACGTGATGCAAAGAGCCACAGATCATGGGAGTGCTGGGACAGAGACCATTTTGTTGTGTTTAACCACACCCACAGCCTTGAGAAGACTACCTAGATCGGTGGATGGCAACGCCGTAGGAATCACGCGCAGGTCCCACAGGCTGCCAAGTCGGAAATTACTCTTATTTTAAAAGATATAAGCAACCAATAACAAGAAAAAGAGCCAAAAGATGCTATTTCAAAGATGAATAGCCTCATGCAACGCATAACAGCACATGGGATGTTATCTCTCACTTGTCTGTATGGATGAGGTAAACGTCTAGGATGTGAGGTCTTGGTCATCTGGATGTAGCTTCCCACGTGGACATTTTTATCCCAGTATAGAAATACCTATTTTCATACAGATGATCTCACTTTGGAGGAGTTTAAAATAAATCTCTATTCCTATCCTGGAATGAGCATTCCCCTGTGGGGACTCCACTCCCACAACTGGTCTGGGGCAACAGACCAGCACAACAGAGAAAGAAAAGACCACTCCATTAACAGCATTTGCAGAAGAAGCAATCACAGAGCAGTTTGCACCAAGAGCAGGCTTTTTCCATCTACGCCAGAAGAAATCTCTCTACTAGCCCACAGCACAAGCTGCCTGCCCAGTACTAACTAGCTTACTAACTAGCAGTAAGCAGTCTATACATTAAATAGCCACCAACCACCCCCAGGAGTTCCATCACCCTAAACACAACTTGTAAGGTCCCCAAAAGCTCTGCCAGTGGAAAAGTACTCCCATTCGGTCAAGCCTCGGCTCAGCCCAGCACTCTGCCTAGCCTAAACACTTCTTTACTGACAGAGTGGTCAGGCACTGGACCAGGCTGCCCAGGGCAGTGGTGGAGTCACCAGCCCTGGAGGTGTTCAAAGAACGTGTAGATGTGGCACTTCAGGACACGGTTTAGTGAGCATGGTGGTCTTGGGTTGATGGTTGGACGTGATCTTGGAGATCCTTTCCAACCTTAAAGATTCTATGATTATTTTTTTTAAAGCAGATGGGAGAAGATCCAGTAGAAAATGACTGCCTGGAGCTCACTCTACTCACCTACTTCTGTCCTTCTGTCCATCCATCCATCCTTTCTTTCTTTCCTTCCTTCCTTGCTCATCCAGCCAACCAGCCTGCCTCCCCAGCCAGGCTTTTCATAGGCAGCTGCAGGTGCCTAATTGCCTCTGCCTTCACGCAGAGCACCTGGGTGAGGGGCAGCCACCTCTCCCCCTGCTGCTCTCATAGGGTTTGCTGAGGCAGCCAGCCACCTAAGAGCCCTGCTCCTGCCAGAGTTGCCATGGGACAGCTATCGCCGGTCTCCTGAGTGCTCGCTTGGCGGTCTTAGGCTCAAACGCACTCCCAGCTCTCCTTTTGGTGCTTTTGCCACTGTGTTCTTCTCCATGAAACAAAGTCCCTTCACGGCCACCAAGAGACTGGTCAGCTGGAGAGCTGAAGGATGCTGAAGCAGGGATGTCCCTGTTTGTGAGGTTAGAGAGCCCCATCATGCTCAGAGGCCACAGTCACACCAGTGTTGCTGACCCACTGGCTTTGTTGCATCTACTGTCACTGTGAAATGCACACATTGGAAGAATGATATTTTTCCTTTAATAAACAATAATTCAACAGCTTTAAGGCTGTCCCAATCCTCTGAAAAGAATCATAGAATGGTTTGCGTTGGAAGGGCCCTTTAAAGCCCACCCAGTCCAACCCCCCTGCAAGGAGCAGGGACATCTCCAACCACATCAGGTTGCTCAGAGCCCCGTCCAACCTGGCCTGGAATGTTTCCAGGGATGGGGCATCCACCACCTCTCTGGGCAACCCATTCCAGTGCCTCAGCACTAAAAGCTGGATTTCCCCTTTGACTTTCTATCCAGCTTCCACCTTTTCCCTCAACGCCTGTCCTTCCACACAGCTCTCTTGACCCATGGTCTTTGCATTGGCCACGCTCAGTTCTGCAGAGAGGCTGTGAGCTGGTGCCACCCTCGTGTTGGGTTAACTTGCTCAAACACACAACAACGGGGCTTGATCAGTAACAGGCTGGTCCTATTTGCCACCCCAGCTGCTCCCTCCAGCGCAGCACACCCCAAGCAGCTGCTCAAAAAGCAAGAACAGAAATCCCCCAGAGCCATCTCCCTCCCATCTTCCCTATGACCCAAGCAGCTCACCACCACGTTGCAAACTTGCGTCTTCCAACAGCAAGAAATCAGACCTGAATCTCCTGATACTGCTGGAGCAGAAAGGGGTTTGGAGCAATTTGTTTCTCAAGCACGATGATGATGTTTTCTCCATTATCCCTCCAAGACTTTGGGGATTAGGGCTACGAAGGCTAACGCACCAGACTTCTGAGGCAGAGGAGTTTGAAAGGATGACTTCATGGGGCTTTTTTTCCCTCCAACCATGAAGATTTGCAGGACATGCCATGGCATCTGCAACAGCACATAATTGGGTGTAGCCTGAAGATTTTACGAGCACTCCCTTGGCACAGCTAGCAGTAGTCCGTGCTGCCAGTGTGCGAATAAATCTTGCAGCCTTGGCTCATATTTTTGCAGAAACCATCCATTATCGAATCGCTGCAGCTGCATGGTTAGATCTGCTTGTGCAGGTTTCCTCTCTAACTGGGACATGTGGGGGAGGAGGAGAACGGGAAGGTAACCCCCACCTTCCCTGCATTTTCAAACTTCCTTATAGAGAAAGCAGAATTTCCCAAGGCAGACATTTCTGACCAGGAAAGCGAGGGTTTCCCATGGAAATTTCCATGAGAAAATCCTGAGTTTTCTGGTGTGCACTAATGGAAAAGCTGTTGTGCAAGAGGATGATGCATTTTCTCCGGTTCAAGTAGGCCAACGCGCAGCAGGAGAAGGACCGGGCTCTTGCTGCGACTCCGCTGTTGGGTGACCTTGGAGGATCACTACCCCTCTGCGTTCCCGTCTGTGAGATGGGGACAAGAAAGTGTCATACGAGAGCTGGCCGGGTTATTAATAGAGGCCTCTGGCTGGGATTTCAAAACAGCCCAAGGGGTTGAGAAGCCCATTTATTCTCTGCAGTTCAAAGCAGGCAAGTGACGCAGATTTCCTTGACACTGTTGAGCACTAGAGCTAGGAAAAAGCTCTCTCAAAAGCATTTGTCTTCAGGGAAGCAAGCATTCAAATATATGACTTTCTTCTTTTTTCCAAATACAAATGAGAGCAAATTACCAATGAGGCTGAAATGTTTGGTTTGGTTTGACATTAACACTAAAAAACGTCAGATGGAAATCTGAGTATCAACTGCTCCGTGTGTTGTAGTCCTCGTAGAAAAAAAAAAAGCCAATGCAGTGGTCAAAAGGAAAGAGTTTTACTCTATGGGATGGAAACATTTCCATAATTTCCTGTTGAAACCGTAGGTGAAATTGATACATTCTCCCAAATTGTTTGGATTTCATTAAATTGCCATTTTTGGCCAGATCCAGCAGCAGCAGCAGCGTCTAATAGATATAAAGGAGTTTCTCCAGCATTGCTATAAATTACTTCCTAGGTCAACTGGTAAAACCTTGGTTAGAAAGGAGGTGACAAACAGGACATGGGAAGGTCATGGCAGGATCTTGCGTGGGATTGGGACCAGAGCAGGGCAGGAGCCTGGGACAGGGATTGGGGGAAAACCACCGGACAGCATCTTGTGCAAGGGATGGAATGCTCTAACGCAGGTTTAATTCAGGTCAGCTACAATCCAGAGGGAGCAGAGGCCGTTTAACATGTGGTAGCAAAGAAATGTGAAAAGGGAGATTGCAGTTTAGGGAAGGGGATGAAAGCAAAGCAACAGGAACGTCAACGTTTCTTGGCATTTTATCCGTATCCTGAAAATACTCGATTCTACGTAGAGGCAGGGGAATGTGCTGTATAATCTTCCTTTCCAGCCCTGTTTTTAATGGCGAAATGGATACATCTTGCTTTCATTCTGACTTTTACAGAATCTGATATGGCTCTACGACTTCATTAAAAAGACATTTGGAAACAAACAAATAAAAGACTGGACCAAAATCTTTGTAAGCTGATTTTTCTCCTGGAAAGGAGAAAAATTTTGACAAAGGGTAACGAAAAAAAATAATTTCCTTGGAAAGCATTCAACCACCCCCGTTTTCCTTGTCTCTGTGTTTTCCGCAATCTCAGACGCAGCAGCAACGGAGCGCTGAGATGCCAGGATCATACTTTCAAGCCACTGCTGTGTTGACCCCTTACCTCACCCGTAGACCTGCGGCTCTGCTGCCCCAGCTGTGAAGATGGTCTTTAACCCAGGCTGGGTGCAAGAACGCTTCACCCATGTTTTCACGCGTGTGTTCAGCAGATGTGCTGCTGCTTCCTAAGCGAAACCCCGCGACTAAGTGGAATTCAAGGTAAACATTTCCTTCCAGCCAGAACGGGCAGCCGTGATAATTGGTTCTTGCCTGAGATCATTTTTCTTCTGCAGGCCGTTGGGCTGATGTATTGGAAACCCTAAAAAAAGACGAGAGAGGAGACCAAGAGCTCCATTTGCTGGCGTTAGAGAAGCCAAACCGGGATGAATTACTTTCGCTTGGATGCAACATAATTAAAAGGAATTTGTGAGAGGGAGAGACACACGGGGAAATTCCTAACAACATAAAAGGGAGGACGGGATGGCTCATAAAAGAGTGATTCCCTCTGTTTTTTTTGGCAGCCCAGCCAAGCTCCCTGAACGCAAGGTTGTAAAAGGACTCCACACTGAGCAGGAGACAATAACAAGCAGGTGTTATGGAAAATGACCCTTCCCTGAGCAAACAGATTCAATATTCCTGCCATCTCACTGCATCCTTCGTCTGCTTCTTAAATCTGTTTTCAATGAGCAGATGCAGCCTTCACCTTGAGTCCAACAAGCTCAGCTGCTGTGTTTTTGCAGCGGAGTTTGTGTCCAGGTGCCTGTACTGCATCGCTGGGCATCACACCACGGGCCTCCACCCACCACGGCTTGGCCAAGGTGCCCACCACCTAGGACATCCATCCAGAAGTCCATGCTCCAGGCAAGGGAAGCTTTGCATCTGAGTCTGCACCCAAATCAGTAATTTATATCCAAAAAAAAAAGGACGGGTCGAGTATGAGTTCCCCAACTCTCATAAACACCTCAAAGCTTACAAGGATTGCCAGTGTTATATTTAACAGCGGCTGTAACAGCACCAAAAATCACAAATAGTATTCTCCTGCCCCACGTCAACCTAAAGTGAGTTTTAAAATGCTGAGGTTTCTCCTATGAGGAGGCAGCTGACCTCAGGTAGAGGCTGGTTTTGAACATGCGAAACGTGAAGCGAGACTTGGGCTTAATTTCACTAAACTCAAGTTTTGAGGTGCCCGACACCCAGGTTTGATGTTTTACTGTTCAAGCCAGTATCGCTATGAAACATAATTCAGTATTAGGGGAAAAAAAAAGCAAAGAGGAAGGGGATAGCCTGTCTCTGCAGAGCTATGCAAAACCGAGTTATATTCAGTCAGAGCAGTGAATGGAAATCTTCATAATCTGATTTAGTTTTTTCTTATTCCCCAGTTTCTGTGTTTTTAAGTAAAAAAACCCACCAAAAATGTAACAGCAATTGGAATCCAGAAAAAGGAAGTCCAGCCAAAATTAGCAAGTTTGGCTTGGATTCACACTGCTGCTCTCTTTTCCATCAGTTTCTCCTGAAAACCACAAATTAGCACGACACGACGGGAAAACACATTCTGCAGATGGGATCCCAGTGCTAGCGATGTTCGTGCAGCCCGCAGGTGAGCTCTCCGGCAGAAGCTGGAGTGGAGCAGGCCAGTGGGCTGATTTCGAGCATCTCTGGTCCCAGAGGTCAAGGAATGTTACTTCCAGCTTTTCTCCACCCCTGCCCACGGCAATAACCTAAATCAGTAGAAGGAATCTTCCCTCCTCCTTCATTTGCTTCGGCGCTGTGTTTTGCTCCACTGCTGCTGAGACAAGTCAAAAAAAAAAAAAAAAAATTAGTATTTTTGTCATTTTTATTGCATCTGAGGACTTTGAAAAGATCTTCATCCTGAGCCTTTGGGATGTTCTTGTTTGCCATTGAGTTCCTAGGAAAGGAGGTCAAAGCCTTCGAACTGGATGAGAAGTCCTTGGTTGGAGGCACTGGCACTGTGATATAAAATGGGAGTTATGTGACATACAGGTGGAATTTGCCTGGAAAAAAATGGGGTTTAATGGAAAAAAAAAAAAGGGGAGGGAGGGGCAGAAGGGCTTGAATAAGCCTGCTCTAGAAAGAGGTTTCTCAGAAGCTCCCAGGACTGGCCTACGCCTGCCGCAATCAGTGACAGCCCAGCTATCAGCATCACTGGGCGCAGAGTCAAGGCCAAATGCTTCAATTCTCATTTTTCTGGGTTGGGTTTCCATCTACTTCCTACTCAGCCTGGCCTGCTTATTGTTTCCCTGCGGTCCCTGGAGGATTTCTCCTACACGTGCAACATCCCTCGTTTTACAGCTGAGCAGCGGAAATAATAAGAATTTAAAAAACCCCAACCACTAAACCCAACAGTGAAGCACTTCTTGGAAAAATGTGCTGACCTGCCAAAATCAAAACATTCCCCCCAAGGTGGGATGAGGAAACTTTGACAGAGCCCAGGCAGGTTCCTGCCCAAATGGGCTGGTGGCACTTGCCCAGCAGCCAAGAAGGGGAGATGGCAGCTCCTCTCCCTAGGGACCCCACGTGTCGCGAGCTCTGTGCCTCCCGATCCAAGGAGATCTGGGGACTGTGAAGCAATTTAAACTCTTTTTCTAACAACTGTGCTTCAAAGGTTGGTTCTGGTTTGGGTTCACCTGTTTGGGTTGTTTGGCTGTGAGCTCCTTGAGTTCAGATTCCGTTTCTGGGGGAAAAACCCAGCGGTTCCGTCTGCATTTGCTTTGACTCGTTGCATCGACTCTAGTTTCTGCGTAGGCCGGAAATCACGGCGAAGCAGAATTGAACACGGGGTCTTGGGTATTCCCCAACACAACTGCACCACGCTCATAACCCCTCCTGCTTCAGGTGCTTTTGCAAGAACCAGCCCTAATCCCGCCTGCGTTTATTTGATACGGAGGCTTAGATCGCACCAAAGTCAGATTTAAGTGTGTGCTTAAGCCTACTTGAGTTAAAACAACAACCAAAAAAGACATTATGCAAGGACTATGCACTCTGGGTCCTGTCATTCTTGGGAGTTTATGTGCTGACAAAGGTTAAATAGATGGAAAAGAAACCATCGGGCCATTGAATTTAGAACAAAACAACAAAAGCACCTACAAATTCTGAATTTCCTTTTACCTGAAATGAGTAAGAATCATTTACAGGTTTAAAGCACCGAGATGGTTTCACTATGACTAATCTTTTTTTTAAAAAAAACATGGAAAATATTGTTCAAATAAACCAAAAGGCTACAGCAAACCTTCAGACAAAGTTGAAACGAATCTGTCAGAAACATTCTCCAAGGCTCCAGGAACCCATGGAAACGCAGAAATTTGGAGTTTGGAACAAAAGTTGAATTATTAGCCCAAGGTAAGTGGTTAATGAGTGCTAAATAAACATGTCAGCAAAAGGTATACAAACTGAGAGTGGCACTTATTTTCTCAGAGATTGTGTAGGGCAGGAATAGCCGTAAATAAATGAAAACTATCAAGCTGCCCTTTGAGATAGATTTGCGACTTGAAGAACAGCAAACCGGAGTCACGGTCCCATCGCTTCTCCTATTCCTGCCTCCTCTCCCTCCAGGCAAGTCCAGCCCCAGGGCTGCGACCCGCTCCCCTTCCGCCTTTTCCGAGGGGTGAGGGATGAGTCGGGAACATGCGCCGTCGAGCATCCCAGCTGCCGCGACGCTGGCTCCTTTGAGCTGTGATTTATTGGCAGAGGAGGATGGTGGGGAACGCCGCGGTCGCAGTGTTTAAACCAGAGCTGCCAACCAGCCTTTCGTTTCGGCTCGCTTGGCCCATTAGACTAAACAGGTTAGGCCTCAGCTGAAAGACATCGCCACGTCAGGTGATTTATCATCGTCTGTGGAGCCCGGGGAGTACAGGTTCCCCCCCAGCACAAGCACAGCTCCCATTTGAAGCCTCATGCAGGGTAAGGAGTAGAAGAACCTCAGGCGGTGTTTATTTTGGATGTCATGCAATAGCAATAAATAAGGCCAAGAAGCAGCACGTGTTAGCACTGAGTCAGCTTTGGACACCAGCAAAACAGATGATCTCAGAGCCAGAGGGGACCTCATAGGGGTGGCTCTACCGGTTTCTCCGGGGCGGGATGGCACGGCAGCCTCCCAGGACCCTGCCCACCAAAGCTGTGGCCACGACCTCCAGGGACACATAACCTGCAGCCACAAGAGCCTCGTAGGTAACAGGTTCAAACACAGATCAGAGGGCACTGGATTTTATCACAAACAGTCTGGGTTGGAAGGGATCTTTAGAGCCCACCCAGTCCAACCCCCCTGCAAGAAGCAGGGACATCTCCAACCGGATCAGGTTGCTCAGAGCCCCGGCCAACCTGGCCTTGAATGTTTCCAGGGATGGGGCATCCACCACCTCTCTGGGCAACCTGGGACAGTGCTCCACCACCCTCACTGTAAAAAATTTTTTTCCTAATATCCAATCTGAATCTACCTCCCCTCTATTTTAAAACTGTCACCCCTTGTCCTGCCACAACAGGCCCTGCTGAAGGGTTTCTCCCCATCTTTCCTGTAGGCCCCCTTTAGGTACTGGAAGGGAACACTGCTTTTTTGGGGGGACACTGCTTTCTGCCTGTTGCGGTCTTACATCTTTTCTGCATTTGATTTTCAGCGTTGTCTGGTGGACGTGGTGAAAAATCACTTTGCCTGCGAGCAATTCCCCAGGCAGACAGGATGCTCTCACTGTTCAGGGAAGGGCTTTTCAGCTCTTGAGGAGCTCAGTTCGAACTCTTCCAAAACTTGTGCAAGCTTTCAAATAAAAGAACTGAAAAGTTCCCCAAAAGAGAATATTTTCAATTAAAAAATTTATATCAAGTCATCAAATGAGAGGGGCTGGGAGAGGGTCCCACCAAGCATCGCTTGCCCACCCGCACAGCGTGTCAAGCTTTGCCATGACAACATTATCTTGCTGGAAGGGAAAGTCTCCAAATAAACGCTTTCTCCCCAAAGCACAAAGCTATCACCCCTGGGAAATGGCACGGAAAAGCCTCCCCTGTGCCTCAGAGGTTTAGGAAAGAGAGGGTGCACCCAGGGACGCTTTACCAGCTGGACTGGGAGAGACCTTTGGCAGTAAAAGTCCCAGTTCTGGTAATACGGATGTAAATAGGAGTAAGAAGCCAAATCACAGCAATTTTATTTGCTCCTGCTTTATTTAAATGGCAGGCAGAAAGGTTTCTTTTTTTTTTGAAAGGTGTGGGTGAGGAGCAGTATTACTCACCCTGGGTAACGTAACACGGAAAGGACACGCTGGAAAGAGGAGAAGAGTGCATCTGGTGTGAGGGGGAACAACAAAACACCCACCCCTCCACCCTGGCCGCCTTCGCTGCACAGGAAACCTCCCTCTGGTTTTTTTTTCCAAAAAAAAGATTTACGAACCAGGTGTGGGATGTCACACGTGATTTGTTATGTTTACACAAAGGAAGGGGAGTGGAAAGGGACCTGCCAGCACAGTGTCATTGCGCTGGGTATCCACCCCTCACCGTCTACGCTAAAAGACATCGCGTTGCCCATGACCACGGGGCTGGGATGCCCCAGGCCATGCACGTCACCCCTGGGGCAGTGCCGGGGGGTGATGGACGATCCCGCAGCAGTGGCAGGGAAGCCTGGTGGCATCGCCTTCTTGCGGTGTGGTTCGACATCGCGGGGTGCCAAGAAATACAACCAAAACCCACCCCACGCTCCAGCCACGCGTTCTCTTCCCCCCACCCCCTATTAAACAGGAATTTGACATTATTATAGCTCTCCTACTAGAGCGAGAGTCTTGAGCTGAGAAACCAGATGTGCTCAGAGTTTAAAAACATGAGCTGACAGCCTGAACTTTTAATTCATGGAAGGGTTTTTCCCAATTAAATTAGCTGGTATTTTCCTGCTCTCCCCTCCAGGCTGAGGACCCCCGGTGTCAAGCTCTGCGTAAACCGTGGCCGAGAAGCTGTAAACTCAGCGAAGCGGGGCAGGCAGCCGTCCCAACAGCGAAGGGAAGCGAAGAGGGAGAGAAGGGAAACGCTCTCCCAGTTTGGAGCTGGGGGGATCAACAGCTGGGCAGGATTCAAGAACGAGCTTCAGACTGCAAGTAGCTACTCACCTCTCCTGTAAGCATCTGGGGCATCTGTGGTCCCACATCCTCCCAAGGGGGTAACGCTGGGGTGCCTTTTAAAGATTGCAGGGACCAATTGGAGAGGGTCCAGAGGAGGCCACGAAGATGATGAGAGGGCTGGAGCACCTCTCCTGTGAGGCCAGGCTGAGAGCTGGGGCTGTTCAGCCTGGAGAAGAGGAGGCTCCGGAGAGACCTTAGAGCGGCCTTCCAGTGCCTAAAGGGGGCTGCAGGAAAGATGGGGAGAGGCTGCTCAGCAGGGCCTGTTGTGACAGGACAAGGGGTAATGGTTTCAAAATAGAAGAAGGTAGATTCAGACTGGATATAAGGCAAAAATTTTTTACACTGAGGGTGGTGGAGCACTGTCCCAGGTTGCCCAGAGAGGTGGTGGATGCCCCATCCCTGGAAACGTTCCAGGCCAGGTTGGCCGGGGCTCTGAGCAACCTGATCTGGTTGGAGATGTCCCTGCTCCCTGCAGGGGGTTGGACTGGGTGGGCTTTGAAGGTCCCTTCCCACCCAAACCATCCTGTGATTCTATGACAGGTAATTCAGGTAACTCACAGGGCCATTGGCTTGAGCCGATACGGGGCTATGGAGGCTCCGAGCGCTCGAGGAACGGGTCTTAAGCTGGCTGCTAAGAAACAGCATCCCTGCCTGCTTCCCTCCCTCCTCCCCAGAGCTTACGCAGTTTGGGAACCAAAAGTGACTATAACATGGTCATGTGCCCAGCCTGGCTTATACTTCCTACCAGAGGGAACAAGAGTTTGCATCACATACGTCACAGGCTTTTTGGTCACTAAAGCAGGGGTTCCCCACGTGGGCTGAACTATGCTGCTATCACTTCACCGCGCTGAATAAGGCTCAAGGTCTTCAAAGGCGCCTGGGCTGCAAGGCTGACTTGAGCCCCTCTCTGCTGAGGTCCACCGCGGTGGCTCCAATTTATCTTCTCATTCTCTGTCCCTCTGCCCCATGCCACCCAGCCTGGGAAACCACTCCTCGGAGCAGCCCTACGGTCACCAGCGCCACCAACCACCTTCCTCGCATCACTCTGGGCTCAGCCTCGTCACATCCCATGTTGGGTTCCTTCCTTGGGAGCATTCACCCAAACACATACCCAGTCTGTGTGTCCACTAAAGGACACTTTGTCAGCAGTAACAAACAGTTCAGCACCGAACCACTGACGGTGACCAGCCCTGGAACCTCTCCTCACCTTGCAGACGATGTGGCCGCAGCAAGCAGAGCGAGGCATGCATGGGAACCGGTGGAGGCAAGGGAAGAAAGCACGCAGATCTTTCATCTTTGGAGAAGCTGAATTTCCTCCTTAGCCTTAGCTTGGCCCCTAAGCCGTTTTGGTGGAGACCGCCATCACAAACAACGTGTTCTGTTTTCCTGACCAGGGTCTGACTGAGAGTTGAAATCCCCTTCGTTAGCAGGCTGGGTTTTCTCCTCCAGTTTTCAGGAAAGAAAAAAGAACAGTAGCCCAAGGGCAGCCCACAACAAACTAAACCTCCTCCGTCTCCCTTCCAAATCCTCCAGAGATATTATTTCATCCTCATCATGATATAGAAATAATATTTATCTCAGCTGCAGCCAATATACAGCATCCGTAGCGTGGTGGGTGTGTGTGTCTGTCACACATCTGGATGGCGGGGATGACGGAGACAAGTTCAAACACGGCCCTGTAACATGAGTCTAGGAGGAACTGCTGGCCACCACCCAAGGTAAATGGCCAGGACCGTCCATACGCGGAGCGAAGGCGGTGGTCAACCACTCATCCAACTATACTCAAGCCACACTTGCCAAAGCAAACGGGCTGCTTCGACCCCAACTGAGATTCCCAGCAAGCCATGGCGAATCTTGAATTATCCCGAAATACAAAGAAAGTCTGTGAGATGGGAAAGCCCCAAGAAAGCATGCTCCGTGCTGAACATCGGACAGTTGTAACCTGGCTTGTACCCCATCCTTCCTGAAGATTCTCATTTTTTTTCTGTAGCAGATTTGAAAAGAACAAGATCCTTAAGATGAGAAACACCATGCAACTCTGCAAAGGTGTTTTTTCCAGGAAACGAAAGGAACTTGTTGGGTTGGGGGAAGAAATTACATATCATAGGTTACCGATGCTGGTCAAAACTGTTCTCATCAGAAAGTATTCTACGGGGAAATGCTGTTCTGTGGAGGTACCTTGCTTTTTGAGAGTGTCGTGTCAGCACAGCTTGATTTTATCAGAGTTTACAGGTTTGATTTTATCCGAGTATTTTGGCTTTTTCATTTAAGTTTTGCATAAGCTTACATAATTCAAATTAACATTAAAAAATGTAATTTAGACCATTTTTATCAGTGAATGACTTTTTTCTCATTTAAAAAATTGCTCTGTGGGCAAATTTGATAGTCCATTCCGACACAGAAGGGAAACAAATTTTCCTTCAAATTCCTTTTCTAATAATTACGAAAATTTTCATGGAAGACAACATCTGGTTCCCACATGTATCTGATTTTTACCACGATGAAGCCTTCAGTATGGTGTCTCTTCACGTCACACAAGATTAATTCAAATTGGATTGGATGGGAACAGTCCGTGAAGGCTAAGAGCTAGATGGGAGAAAAAGCAAAAAGGCAACCAACAGAGTATACTGTTGGCAGAGCTGGTGGATTCCGTTGGGAGGTCAGTCTTAGGTCTGATTTTTTTATTTTTTTTTTTACCTCTTTATTAACGACATGAAAATGTAACATGATGTGCCAGTAAAACAAGGGGAAAAAAAAGAAAGAGAAAAAAAAAAAAAGTATTTTCATGAAGTTAATGGTTAAGTGACACCTGAAATAGCACGGGCCTTTCTGGGCACCCAACACTATAATTTGGAGCGAGTCCACAGAAGAACGACAGAGATGGTGGAGATGGAGGTGTTGAACTTGGCTCAAGGAAAAGTTGGACAGAGTAACAGGCTAACAGCGCTTAAAGAAAACAAACACCCACAGAGAAATCCTGATCTTGTTGAAGCTGATGTCAAGACTCTCACTGATTTCAGCAGAGCCAGGATTTCACACCGTGGAGGAAGAGAAATTATTTAGTGGTGGAGAAGGCAACGTGCAGGAACCACGGGATAAAAATAGAGGAGGCCAACTGCAAGTTCAATATCAAGGGAAAACAAGGCAAGAGATTTCAGTTTTGTTTAAAGGCAGCAAAATCCAGTGTGCCAGCTAACTGATGCCGAAAGAGCCAACTGCAGTTTTGTAACCTTCCAATTAAAACAAGGTTAAATAAAACCAGTGTTACATATTCAGCTCTGACGAGAGAGGAAAATCGGATGATAACAAAAGCGACGCTACGTTCCCTGCAGCGAAAACTCCCAACTGTAGGAAGAGACAGCATCTCCCCAGTTGAAGCACAGATGGTTTTATATTATGGGAAGTGTAAATAAGACATTACCATCTGGTTAATAAAACGCACATCTAAGCTAGATTTGACTACATGTCCCCAGAGGTAAACATTTAAATATACTTTTTTTTTTTTTTAATGCTTTAAGGTTTTCATCCAGAGTGCCCACAGAGGAAGAATTCCCATTGATAAATCGAAAGCGTTGAACAGAACCACAAAATGTCCTATCTGTCCGTTATGAATTTATATTCAATCTCACTGCTATCTGTGCAGAAATATAACTGGGCTCTACTGCCAGAATGTGTAGCACATTGGTCAATACCTGATGAGATCTGGAGCCTGTTGGAGAAGCTTACTTCCGAAACTTAGAGCATATGTGAAAAATAAGGCATAAGGCAAGCTATTTTCAGAAAACAGTAACTTTGCTGGAAAAGTCCGCTTTGGAGATGGACTTTATTGATGCATTTGAGTTGAAATTGTCAACCAGTTGTGTGTTATAAAGGGAATTCTTGGGGAAGTGGAAACACTGTTGGCTATTTTTTCCAAATTCTTTTTTTTCTTCCCAAACTATTAAAACAAAACTCAGAAGTACTAACTAACCCCAATATCAAAGGGAAATGGTTCACTCCAGGTTGCCCAGAAAGTTTTGAGTGACTTACTTAAAGGCAAGGTTTTTGTCTTTCTCCTTGTTTTGCAAAGAAACCAAGGAATTTCCAGTTTGGCTTGGCCACCTACCCAGGTGGTCCTCTACATCCATCTCTCCAGTGAACGTTAGCTTCAGCTCTGCCAACACCTCCTACAGTTCTCCCCATCAAGAGGGGGTTTTACTCATGATTTACATTAGAATAAACAACCGAGATGAACGATAGGAAACCATTTAGATGAAGGAAAATGGGCACAACCCAACACCCTCTCAAGTCAAAGGAGAGAATCCAAGTGATTGCAGGGGGTTAGACTAAGTCTGAGGCAAGCAAACAGAAATGAGAAAACGCAGCCCTGGACCCCCACGCCTACCACACCGGCACACCCGCTGTTGGAGTCTGCTGCCAATTTTTATCTCTGTAAAGGGGCTGAGTTAGCAGGAGGACTGCCAGAACGCAGAAGAAGGTAAGATAGCATCGCTCCAAGTCTCTGCGTGCATACAAAGAGGAAACACACTTCAGCAACAATATTAAGAGCCTGCCAACTTCACATGAGATAAATAACTAGAGTCGCTCTCCCGTATGTGTGTTTTGGAAGTAGCTTTAGCCCTACACATGTCAGCATTGTCCGTTATAAAACTCTTCCCATCTTACTGCAGCATTCTATGACTGGGAGGTTTTATCATCTTTCCAACCATCACGAGTGGCAAAGCTGTGGAACAACAGCTTGTCCCCTCTGCATGCCTCATCGACCCTCACTGAAAATGAAACAACAATCATTTGGCTGTCTAGGTGGAGAAAGCAAGAGGGAAGCAAGAGATTTCTCCCTTTCGAGGACCACACAGGAGGTTTTTAGCAGGGTGTGATTTGAATCCAGACCTTCTGATCCACCAACAAGGCCATCGCAATCTGTTTGTCTCCCTGGAGGTGTAAGGTTTATTGCTGCGAGACAATATTACCAGGATAGGACAAAAATCAGATGCTTCCTAAGACTCCAGCAGAAAGGCACAAGGAATCAACGCTGCGTATTTATCATATTCGTAAAAATATCCTCCAGTTTTATTTCCTTTTTAAAGAAATAATTTTACAGCTAAGAATAACACACCAGCATCGTTCTACTGCTTTTAGCTATAAGCTCTTCACGTGTTTGAGAGGTACCAGTGAGGGTCTCAGGCCTCATGGTTGGACCACATGACCTTTAAAGGTCCTTTCCAACCCAAACCATTCTATGATCTTAAGGGGCGGTCAAAGGTTGGACCCAGTCTCTCCAGGTAGACCTTGGAGAACGCCCATGAAACCCTGGTATTCTGGTGCCAGAGCCAGCGTTTTAATTCTCTCCTTTCAATTAAAAAAAAAAAATCTCCATTTAGACATCAGGACTTCAAGAGGAGATCTCTAACTAATCCAACAATACTCTCGTCCCAGCAGGGCGCATAATTTTTTGAGAAAAGTGGGAAAGAACCCAACAATACGAGGGTTGCCTTGAAGCACGTCTAGCATCTGGCTGAAGTCCATCAAACGCCAGCACCTGCATTTCTAGCTGGGCATCCAGGAACCACTGCAGTGTCACTGGTTCTCCTTGGACCAGGTGAAACACTACTGAGGGCTTGCTGCTTTTGATTGTTCTGAATATTTAAAGCTAAATCATGAGGGGAAAAACCCAAAACCTACTCTTGCAACCCACGCGGTAGAGCGGGTGAAAACTTTTTTCAAGGCCAGACTGCTCTTTGAGTCATTCTACATTTACAGAAAATTTTTATCTTTTGCTTTAATTTTTACAGTTGTTACACTTTTTTTTTTTAAAGGAAGCTGAAAATGTTTACTGACATGAACCACACTTGCTTTGTGCCTTTTCAAGTACCAGAAATGTTCCGCTGCAGGCACTCTTTGAAACGCTTTCCTTTTTCCTGCGCGTTCTTTAAGGTTATGTTGAGTTTCCTCATTAGAAGCAAGGGGTGATTTCTTATCAGCTGCCTGGCACGGCGTAATGTTTGCATTCCATAGCAAGATGGATATTAAATTTTAGTTAAGGCCTGAAAACTCTGAGAGTGGAGAGGAAGGACTGGGGCCGAGGGACTGGCATTATCGTGGGGCAGTCTTCCTGCCTTGGTCACAGCCAAGAACACGCACACGGGAGCTCCTCTAGCCTTCCCCAAAGTAAAGACTTTTTTATTTTTTTAAGTAAATCAGCCACACAAGGCCCATAGCTGGACTGGGTGCCCATTTAGGCCACCCTTTCCCAAATAATACAAAGAAATCAGCCTGTTCTAATGAGACAAATTGCATTCCTCCCTCTTTAACAAGCTCATTTTCCTTTTCATCCCCACATACCTCCCCAAAACATTTCCCCAACCAGCGCCCCTTCTGCCTCCGAAGCCAGCTCACTTGAGAGGGGGGAACCTGGCTGGCTGCACTGAGTACATCACTGGTGGACTGGTTCAGCCCCTCCACTCACCTTCTCATCAAGTTCCACCAGGACCACAGATCTTCGCAGTCCTTCGCAATGTCATCTTCTAGAGCTGTTTTTTGCAGAGAGGAGGTGGGGGAAGGAGACGACCCGAAGCGTTTTCTGGTTTCTTTCCCGTTCCTCCAGCAAATGATCTCCAGACTCTGGCAGGGCGTGAGCAGAAAGTCCTCATAAAGCCAGTCAGACAACACTGGCGCACATACAGAAAGCCTGGAGCTCTGTGTGGAAGAGGAGAGGCAAAGAAAAAAAGAAAAAAAACAGCAAAACCAAGAGGGGAGAGGAAGGAGTCCTCCCCTCCTGACTGCTGAAGCTCTGGGTGTTGGTGAAGACTACAGACACCTGTGCCCAGAAGGAGAGGACACAGACAACCACCTCCAGCTGTGCAGGGAAGGGAGGGTTGGTGGAGCATTTCCCAGTCAAGGGGGGCAAAAGAAGACCTGGTCCTTGGCCTGGCAGCCCGTCATGGCATGCCCGGTCCTCTGATGTGCTCATGGGGAGTGATGACAGGTTTCAGTGGTCCAGGCTGGGTTTTAAACAGCCTCTTGTGGGGCTGTGAGTCAAGGCTATGGGGCCTTCTGCTAAATTTATGAGACTAACATCTCAGGTGTAGACAACTGGAGCGGAAACAGGGAATCTGAAAAATCAATTAGGAGGGGAAATGGGCTGCTCTTTCCTTAATCAGGGGGAATGTGAGGATCGTTAGCTCCCCTCTCCCATGAAAGCAATGGTTATTAACGCAGGCACCTGCCAACTTCTCTCCGGGGCTGGTGCACACAGAAAAGAGGGAGTTTTGCTGGTTTTTTTAGGGTGGTCTAGCACATTGCACAGAGCCTTGCCTAAAGGTCCATCCTGGGAAGCACTGGTGGGTTGGGCAGGTTGGGGGCGAGCCACCCATCGGCTGCCCAGGGCACATTGGGCAGAGCTTGGGGAGGTTGGTCCCTCAAGAACCCACCACCACCTGGCACCACACAACCACGGTGGTGCAATGGCAAAAGCTGTAGTTAACGCGGACAGGACAACGGCTGGACCCTGTTCCTGGAAATGCCATGCAAGGAAAGGAACCTCAGTAGCAACGCACGAGGTCCACATGGTGACCGTGCACTGCCTCAATTTCCTGGAGGAGTTCAAACCACCCCCTAAGTGCTATTTTAGCACGTTTTCCTGTGTATAAATATTTATAAAATGCTTGCTTTGAATACCCCTTTAAAAAAAAAAATTAAATGATATAACCCTCCAAACCCCACTACTGCTTATTGCATTTTTAGCAAAATATTTTTCTAACCTTTCCTATCTCCAGCCCTGAGGCTTTCACTCGCTGAGCAAGCCTCTCTCCTCCCCGTGCCCCTGCCTGCATGTTCTCCTCCTGCGGAGCAGCAGACCCCTGGCTTGGTCACTAATGAAGTTACGTAGGGCTGTAGGAATGTCAAGACTGAGGGGCAAACGGAGGTGGAGAGAAGAAAAGGAACATTTCAAATTTGTCATCCTATCAGGAGGACTTGGTTTTCATCCACAGGAGCCAAAGTAAGAAGGAAAAGGTTCACTGACATGCAACACATTCGGCTCGCAAGACTTGGGACCTTGGGCAGGACTGATGGGCTGCCCTAGGTGTCCTGGGCACGGGAGACCTCCATTTTCTGTAACTCTGCCAGTTATCAGCCAGCTTTGTGTTGGGAAAGGGCTGGACACCATAACAGAAGGGCCACGGGGTGATTTCCATTTTTTCCTTAGGTCTGGGCTAGCTACACTGGCGTCCCGACACGGGAGCAGTACCATATCAGCCCCACAAGCACTCAAACTTCAGCCCTGAAGGTGGTGGAGAAAGCATCCAGAAGGCTCAGGCTCAACGATGAAGGCCCCATCTCCAACTGGAGCGTGTTGGGAGGCTCTCAGGATGTGGAAACAGGGTTGCCTACATGATGCCCAGAGGTGGACAAAGCTTCACTTGGGGACCAGGGAAGGATCTCTTCCTCCCAGGTGGTTACCGTCCCCAGCCTGGGGCTCTGCGTCTTCCCACACTGACCACCCTTCCAGCTCATCCAGGGCAGCGGGGCTCCATCCTGCGGCCAGAGAGACTCAACACCTAAGACTGAATGAGCCCATTTTTAAAGTCATCTTATTACTTGGGGTAATATAACTCATTTTATGTCCGTAGCATTTGCCCGCCTTTTGTTCCTAAAATCATCTGGTGAGCAAATCCCAAGATAGAGCTGTCAAGCCTGCCCCCGGCCATCTCCGCTGCCGCACATGAATGGGGACAGACGCATTTTTGAAGCGTTCCTGGGGTAAGGGTGACCTACTTTCATGGCTGCGGTACAGTTCATTACCAATTCCTAATGATCTCATTGTTCCATTAAATGAAGGTTGCCACCTGTCCCGAAGACTTTAGATCAAGCTGGGATTAACGGATCTGCTGACCCATTTCTCCCTTTTGTAGGACACAAACCCATGATCAACAGGGCTTTTTTTTTTTTTTTTGCAGACCATCCAGAGTTGAACCTCAGCAGCAACGTGGTGCTGGGTCCCACTAGCAGGGGATGCTGCGTGCTGGGCACTGCGGAAAATCCTGCCCAGCCAATTTGGCCATCAGATTCCACCCACCTAGATCCCATCAGAAAAAAAAGGTCAAAGCCTATGAATAATTTACTATGAAAAAAAAAAAAAAAAGGAATTGTTGAGGTTGCATTTAGGGCAAATGAAATTCTTCCAATTTAAGAAAGTCTGTAAGAGACTCTATTAAGGCTGCCTGCGGTTTTGCTCCGGGCACTCATCTCTACCGCAGTATTATGGTAAAAAAAGCACCCAAGTTAGCACCCAGCAGCCGTTCTGGTTCGGGGACCTTCATAGGGATGCTCGTTCGGCACGCCGTCCCGGTGCAGGCAGCCCCCGGTTCCCTCCTCGCCCCGGCCAAGGACAGAGCCCGAGAAGAGTTGGAGGAAGTAGGTTGGAAGCACAAGCCATACAGCACGAGGAATAAAACAAATAAAGAAAGAAAGAGAGAGGAATAAATTCCCATGGACAGGCTCAGCGAGCGCGTTGCAGCCAAATGACCTCAAGTGCACCGCTTGCTTCCCTCGCTCGAGGAAGGCAGGAGGTACAGCTGCATTTTTCATAAATGGGAACACCCCAGCTTGATGTTTTTTAAAGCTGTCTAGACAGTAGAGCAAGACCTTATTTCAAGTCACATAATCACTTTCCCATTTTTCTTTGCAGCAGAGGACGTTTTCCAAGATTAGATAGAAGCTGGTGGAGCAACGTGTTATTAACCTAGGGTGTGCCTGCCTGCGTTAGGCTCTCCTCGTTCGAGCCGGAGGTGCCTTTCTGTCTGATCACGTCTTCCCTTTACTCATGCCTCCCCCCTCGACAGAAAAGCTGCTGCTTTCACCAGCTCGCAAAACTTGGATGAAATGACACATGGGTCGCAGACAACTTGGAGCACAGCGGGCGCTGCGGTGAGACGCCGACTCCCTTTAGCAGAAGGTTGTTCTGAACAACATAGCACCAATGCCTCCACCCAAAAATAGCATTTGAGGAGGGAAGAAGAAAAAAAAAAAAAAAAAAAAAAAAAAAAAAGCAGCTTTGCGCTGACCTCTACCAAGCCAGCATGCTCCAGGCTGTTGGATGTTGGAGGGAGGTGGTCAAAGCTGCCGATGGTGCAGGAAAAAGCACCACCGGGGAAGGATGGTCTCAATGGAGACGCATCCCCTCCAGCACACCTTGCGCCTTCCAGGGCTGACCATCCCTGGGCATTTTTCTATGCGTTTCTCAAGCCTTTTGCTTTTCCACGTCAGGACTGGAGCCCATTCCCACGGAGCAGAGAAGGCAAATAAAATACCCACGTGGCATTTGACCGCAGCACGTGCCTGACCCACCAGCAACGGCTTGTCCCCATGGCCTGGGGACAAGAGGCCACCATGGAGACGTTGCATCGAGCACCTTCGCTGCAGAAGATGCTCCTCTAAGGCCAAGGATGAGACTTTCCGAGCACGAATGGCACAATACCGGCATGTGACTAGCACCCTGTCCGCGACACGGACCATTTTTACCGTGATTGGTGCTCAGGTTAACCAGCGGAAGCGGAGCCCAGCTCGGCTCGTTACATTGAATTAAGTCAGCAAAAGCTGAAGACAAGTAGACCATCACAAATGAGATTAATTCAGTTTAGAGAGCTGGGATAAGAGGTTTGCTGCCCTGCTGGAGAAGCCCCGGGTGGGTAGGATAGAAAGTTCATGGTTTTGGGGGAGGTGTTTATAGGCAGAGCGAAAGGCGCGTTGCGTGCCTGAGGTCACAAGAGCGATGCTGCCCCTCTCCCCGCGCACTGTGCACGCAGGGTCACCCATCAGAGGTAAAAACATGGGGACTGGGAGAAGAGGACTGCCCTCCTCCCCACCTCTCTACAGGATTGCCACGTCTCCCCACGGCTGTTAAAGCGATTAGGACAGGAGCAAGCTCGGGCAGGGAATCTTTTTTTTTTTTTTGCTTGCTCAGCGTTTTGCTTCAGAGGATGCAGAACCTGGCTTTGGGAATAATTTCAGCCGAAGATGATCCGGTTTTCTCTGCTCCCTAAAGCAAGCAGTTAAAATCACCCAGGGGAGCTGCCTTTCCTTGAAGAAATTCTCTGCTGCTGTGCAGAAGGTGAACACAGGAGCTGCCTGATATTAATGCTTTACTTCACAATTTACATACCAAGCGCTTTAATGAATTGTTTCCAGTATCATTGTCCCCACCACGAACAAACTTAAAAGTAATGGAGTTGTAATTAATTAAAGTTTAATTACCACAGTTTGTCATTTTATTATTTGCAATTATTACCATAAAGGTAATAAAAATTGCAGGATGTCACAACGGAATACAAATCCCCAATCAGAAGCAATCAACTCGCGCCGTAACCTTGAGCAAGGGTGACTTTAATGACCCACCAACTCCAGAGCCCGAGCCGCTGCCTCGTGCCCGGCGGCTGTGGTACCACCCGAGTGCTTGGGACCACTCGGTGCTTTGGGTGGTCATCGAGGGGTCCTCTTGCCTGCGCCCTTGGGCAGCCCCGGCCGTTCTTTCCCTTTGAATCTCTTTCTCCACAAGCCAGGCAGTAAACCACAGACTAAAGGCGCATTCTTCTCAAACACATTGATTTACTAAAGCAGTTATCCACCATCATTCTTATTTAATTATTAGCTATTCTTTCTTCCAGGTCCTCTAGATGCATCTTTCATTTGTACCAAGCGTAAAACTCTCCATTAAATCCTAATTTCTGCATCGCATTCTTCTAATATCTAATTTTCAAACAATATTTTTGAGTATTACGAAGGGTCATTCCTAACCCACCCGAGTATTCCGCCTCCGACTTGGTGGCCCCTGCAGCAGAAGTTCCTTTGCTCTGAAGTAGAAAGGATAAAAGGAGAAGGGTTAATTTATATCTACGCTTGCTGCTGCTGTCCCCATGACTATTTCCAGAACTCGCAATACCCACGTTCACATGCGGTTAATTCTTCCCACTCGAGGGAACAAGATATGCGTTTCCTCATCCCTGCATCTCGATAGGCTCCAATCATACCCCTGACGCCCTGGCATATTTCCTTTGGCTTGATATCTTAAAAAAAAAACATATCTTAGAGCAGTTTTCCACTGGCCTGTCTCAAGACATCTTCAAAAGGCATGAGAACTGCACCCACAGCAGCAATTAGGCTGTAATTAAGCAGAGACTTTCCCAGTGAATGCCCCCAAGGGGCTAGATCTGTGATGTGGGAGAGGGTCTTCAGGTTGGCTTGTCCCATCCTGCTAAATTTATCCCTTCTCACCATTCTTTGCCAACCTTTTCCACAGCCCAAGCCCTCGGCTGGGTTTCTTTGAAGTTCATTAATTGGTTGGGAAGGAGTAATTCCATTTTTAGCTTCATTTCCTAGGGAAAGGGTATGTGCATTTGCCTGTCTTCCCTTAATCGTTACCGAATGCATTGGCCAACTTCACCCAAGACTCAACAGAAGGAGAGAGGTCTCTTTGCCAGTCTGTGCCTACGAATTACACGAAAAGCAGGCAGCTGGGGAGAGGCAAGAGAAACCCACTCCATGTCCCCAGATCCACGGGTGACTTTCACCAGGCTTGAGAAACCCAACACACGTAGGGACCCCCAGGCAGACAGCGAGCCTCCGAGCCGTCATATTTCCAACGCCAAACGTTTCTGCTGCTTCTGCTTGGGAATTCTGCCACCGCTTCATAAATCAACACCCTCGCTATCTAGCGCCTTTGCTCTGCCAGCAGACAGCCTGATGTGAAACAATACAGTCCTGGAGGCGTCAGCTTCCTTGGGTTATCTGACTGGAAGGCTAACACCAGAGCCACTTTATCCACTGGGATCGTGGTCTTTTCAAGCTCCTTGCCAACTGAAATTCCTTTGCGCAACATCTTGAGAGGTCTAAACGCCCTCTATTTTTAAGCCGTGACACAACATTTTCCAAAAGCTTAAGATCTCTTCCATCTTAGCACCTCCACCTTAGAGAGGTCCGCAGATACGTCCAGCTTCAGGCATGCCATCTTTCAATTGCTTTAGCAAGAGCTGAGACTTAAATGTACACATAAAACACGCAGGATCAGGGGCTAAAGTCGGGTGAAGGTTAGAAAAGAAACCCACCACAGTCCCGGGGTATTTGCATTTCTCATAAACACGCTTGCAAAACCACTTAGCAAATGAATGTTAATTGTTCTGCAGAAATCCCACTCTGTTCAAAGGAGGAGGGGAAAAAAAAAAAAAGCCCTAGGTAGCTGTTGCCAATTTTTCCTTTGACCCCCCCAAATAAAATTCAGGTGATCTCATCCCACATTGATCAGCAGAGACACAGTAAGAAAATAAAAAGGAAATTACTGCACCTTAAGTGCCTATTAACTGATGTTACGTGGTTAAAAAAAACAAAACAAAACAAAACAAAAAACACAACTTTGACAGTAAAAATCCACGTGACAAGCCCACAACCGCCAGAACAAGCTGGGTATGGCCGGAGCTGTCAAAAGCATGTAACTGCAAACCTTTAAACCAATTTAAGTGCCTTCAGTCGGGTTTGCGAGAGACAATTATGCCCCGAACAAACATTTACATGAAAAAGGCTGCGGGCCTCCGCTTTTGTTGCTTTTCCAGCCTAAGGCTGGTGGAGACTGGCGTATTTTACACGCGCCGCAGCTGCTGGGGTAGCAGAAATAGATAAAACTTGACAAATTAACACGGAATACGCCAAACAAAGAAAGAGACCTTTGAACTTCAGCCATGCCGCTGCAAGGATGCCGAGCCCAAGCTTAACTCGTAGCAGTGCTCTGGCTTTTAGATTTGTCCCCATCATTGCATCTGGTCTCAGCAAGGTGAAATGCAGTGGCGATGTTGGCCAAGAGCAGGGATGGATTTGAGTGTTATCCTTACCTGGGGCCAAAGGCAGAACCAGCCTCAAAAATTAAGCACATCTCCTGGGATTCAGGGATTATCAAGACGATTCAGAACCCCCCACTCCAGAAACTCCTGAACTCCAGCACTTTCGCAGTCGTTTCAGGCGTGTTTCCGCAGAGCAAAGTAATTACATCGTGCAAAACCGAACCGAAATGATTATCATAAGCCACGGTGTACGCAAGAACAAGCGAGTCGCTCTGGGGAGAGCTCAGACATTAACTGCTGAACTCAGTTCGACCTACAGGTACCTCCAGTACCTCAAGGGGGCCTACAAGAAAGATAGGGAGAAACTGTTCAGCAGGGCCTGATGGGACAAGGCAAGGGGTAATGGTTTTAAAATAGAGGGGGGTAGATTTAGATTGGATATTAGGAAAAAAATTTTTTACACTGAGGGTGGTGGGACACTGTCCCAGGTTGCCCAGAGAGGTGGTGGATGCCCCATCCCTGGAAACGTTCAAGGCCAGGTTGGCCGGGGCTCTGAGCAACCTGATCTGGTTGGAGATGTCCCTGCTCCTTGCAGGGGGGTTGGAATAAATGGCCTTCAAAGGTCCCTTCCAAGCCAAACCATTCTATGATTCTACTGACTGCATGGACCGGTGACTCCCAGAGCAACCGAGGCTGAGGACGCGCATCCCTCTGGCTCTTATTTTCTCTCCTTGAGCCTTCCTACAAGCTCCCAATTTTTTAAAAAATTTTTAAAGCCGTCCTCAGTGAAGGTGACTCCTGCCTATCTTTCACCCTGCCCAGCAACCCCACATCAGATGTTCTTAAAGTGGGAGGGAAACCTCTTCCTCCCTCATTTTTCAGGGCTTTCTGTGTCTGTAATACATTAGTTAATCCACTGTCCAAGTCATCATCTTGGCTCTTGTTGTTGAACAAACAGGAACCTGGGCAGCTTGACAGCTCCACTGCTTTCTTCTCTCCGGATTTAGACTTTCATAAATGACCCTGTCACAGCTACGCCTCGCAATGCCACAATGCTAATTGTTCGCGGTATGGATTGATGACACCGTATTAAAGCCGCTTAGCAGGAATAAGGTTTGATTTTTTTTTTTTGTATGTTCAGATAAACAGCAGAGCAGGTGCTTCAGCAGAAAGAGCATCGCTTGGCCTACCTCCATATCGGGCCACCAGCGCTTCCGCAAGCCAATGTCTCTGTGGTTGAACGCACAGCATCATCTCAGGGCATCCTGGAAAATGGAAAACCATTCTCCTCCGTGAGATAAACCCTCTCTTTCAGTCCTTCTTCTTTATATGGAAATACTCATCAAGTTCCTTAAAATACAAACAAACAGGAAATTCTTTATGTGCTACTAAAATAGAGTCAAAATCCTCACTAGATTGACACAAAGGTAAACAAAATATGGACTATGTAAAAAAAAATTCCTGCGGATCTCACAGAATTAATTCATTTTTTAAAGTAAAATAGATCCGTCTTTCCTTATTTTGCCTTTCATTGCTCCAATGAAAGCATTGCCAAACTTTGTGACAGTTCTCATTTCAAAGAAAGGGACCCATGTGACAATCTCTTCTATTTTTTTCAGGACCATTCCCTTTCTGCAATGTCTTTGGTTCATCATCTACATCATTCAGTTATCAGACAGTAAAAGCCAAAAAAAAGAAGCCGTAAGCACGTAACCCTCTCCTGGCGATTCCTGCACAGGGAAGGCGCGACCGGGAGGGATTGCACAATGGCAGATGGAGAAGACGGACCAGCCGCAGAGCTGGGAGGGGTCTGGGGAGTGTCTAACTCCACACATCCCATTACATTTCTCAGCACTAAACACTTCCAACACATGGTGAGCACGCTGTGAGGTCTGGACAGGTTCACGCAACGAGGACTCTGCTGAGGATTAGTAAATACAGAGCAACTACCAGACCCAGAGCAGCTGTTTCCGTGTGATCATTCCTTAAAATCACCGTCACCCCTCCATGGTCATCCCCACAAGGCCTACCAACCTTGGCATGGGCAGCATAAACTGAGGCTGAGTCTTTCTGAGAGACCTCGCATCCCACACACACTCTCTTGTTTCTTTAAGTCTCCTCTGCCAAAACTGTGAGGTTTTCACTTTCTTTCGGCAGAGAAATTCGAAGACCTGTGCAGATTCCCTCGTGCCGCGCTGGGAGAGGGGAGCGATGACTGATTGATCGAGGTTTCTCCCATCAAGAGCACCAAAGGAGGTACCAAAAGTATCCATCTTCTCGAAGAAGGTTAATTACAGAAGCTCAGCTTGCACACAGAGGTCCTGCCAGTCAGCGCAAGATAAGCAGCGTTGGGAGCATAAATTATTACAGATGAGAAGGCAAAATTTCCCCTTAAACAGCTTTGTACATATGTTCCTAAGATTGGCTCCAGAGACGCCTGTCATCGGATGTCAAACAAGAAGCTACAAAAATTACAGAAAATTTATTGTATTTTTTTTTCTTGTCAGCATATGATGCTTTCTCCCTTGTTTAGGGAGATTATCTTGTTTAGATTAACTGAATGACTTCAGATCCTACCAAGATGTGGCCAGACGATGGGACCTGGTGGGCATCACCCACACTCAATCACAGCAGGCGCCGAGAGCTCCGCCACTCCGTCTTGTCTGCAGGAATGGAGGCTGGTTCTAGCCCTAGAAATAAGATAAGTCACAGACACTAATTGCTACAGTTTTTGTTGTGACTACCTCTTCCGCAAGCGGCGTATAAACAGGAAACCACGGCCACATGGCGGGGAACGGACTCAATGCTGGCTAACACGCCGACAGAAATCAGGTCGTATTGACATCCTCTGTTTATTCACTGCTTTGTTAACGCTGTTTATCCTTAGCATCTCGGCCACATATCTGGAAAAACACCCACTTTGCCACCCATCTGCCACTCTTTTGTTCCCCAAAACGGTGCCACTGCAAACCCCTTGCCTCTAACCGTCACCAGTAGCAGCTCCGTCAGGCCCAGACCTAAGGGGACGCAACACTTTTGGGGTACAAAGCAATCTACTCCGCTCTTCCAGGAAGGTTTCCTTCTGGTGCCTAGGAGCTTGCTGTCAGCTTTTGCTTGCAAGCAGGAACTTCTCTCCTACCAAGGAGCCAAATCTATTTGAAGAGGCCAACCTGCTGAAACGCAGCCCACTGCAGGACAAATCTGCAGCCTAACCGTGCTTTGCGCCGCAAAGCTCAGCCTACGTTTGGCTGTCGGCTGTTTATCTCTACCCGGTGGTTTATTCCAAGCCTGAATTCATCCTACTGGAATGAGGAGTTTGCACGCATTATGAATTTCTTCCAACGTTATTAACGCGCCAACATCTGCACTATCGCAAACGTGATTCATCCGCGACGTTCTGTATTTTACAGCAGCAGGTCGTCTGTTCCTAAACGCTTCCCTCCCAGCTCCAGATATGCCCGAAACATCAAGGTAGCGTTCCCATCGTCAGCTCTGGGATATCAGAAATAGATGACACGAAAAGACCCTTGAATTCCTGAATTCGTGTTTGAGGGATTTCTTTACCCAGCTGAGTCCACAGCAGGTCACAGGCTTCTGCTGGCAGCTCCTTCTTTCACGTACCCTTGGCCTTAGAGAAGAACAGCCAAAAATTTTGATCTGAGAGGAGAAAAATATTTTGCATGTAAACTCTTATTATTCCAAGCCCCTTTTTACCAGCTAAGGAGCAATTTCTCCACCCCAAATTTCTGCTGTATCGCATTAGCTCCTGGTCTTTGCAGTCTAATCCAATTAATTTTTAAGTATCGCCTCTATCAAGGGAATCTTTATTACAAGAAGTTCAACGTTTACCGCGAGTTAGCTGTACGCTGAATTCCTCCTTGCAAATCAGCCCCTCTCCTCCCCATTTACCACAAGTCAAAAAACCTGGGCTCTGCCCAGCCGGACCTTCTGCAGATGGGCAATGTGTGGCACGTTGGTACCCAAAGTCATCGATGGCATGAGGAGGACCTACACCCAGTTATTGGTTGGGGTCACAGAACCCAGCCCCAAAGCAGAGAGTTTGGGACTAAACTTCAAGGGTGGTAAGATGAGGAAGAGGATGAAGGCTGGGAGACACTTTGCCAGTCAAAGACCTACTAAAATTAGTGAGCTAGGTCAGCGGAAATACGCAGAGAAAGGCTTTGTTCAGGGGAATTAGTGCCTGGGGAAGGCACTCTGTCTCTCCACATGTAATACTGGGAGATAACTGGCCAGGGCACGGTGCTACGAATACCTTGCAAGGCTTCATGGTGGGCTTTTAAAACATGAAGAACCAGCAAAGCTTGGAAAATGAGTGCTAGCACCTCTGGCCTTCAGGATTCAAAAAGATAGAGGCCATCTCAGGCTTGAGGACCTAACAAGGGAAACACCCTACTGGTCCCTGCCAGCCCAAGGGCCCACCTAGCCCAGTGCTCAGTCTCCCACAGCAACAGGAGATGCTGGTTTGGGTGGTCCAAGAGCCCCACTTCTCTCTGCTGCCCTTCCCCTCGGATGCCTCCAGCAGCCCCAGCTCGCTTTGCCAGCAGCCATCACAGCTTTGCAGACCTCCGTCACCCTCTCCACCCTGTGCAGCCCCCGGCATTTCCAGTCCCTCCTGGAAGGGTTCTGTCACCTCTGTGGTTTTGGCTGCCCTTCCTGGTTGCTGCTATACCTCCAGTGCCCTCCTCAAGATACCAAAAAAAACCCCCTACCATTACTATAACCCCAAGCCAACCCAGTTTGGCACAGAGTCTTTCCAGTTGTCATCGAATCACAGAATGGTTTGGGTTGGAAGGGACCTTTAAAGGTCATCTGGTCCAACCTCCCTGCCAGGTTCTGTCCTCCTTCAAGGACATGCTGGCAAGAGCAGCTCTGCAGACGGCTCAGATATTCCCAGCCGCACTCCAGTCAAACCAGTGTGAACTGGGAAGGCTCAACGGGGCCATATCCAGTCTCCGCTCCAAGCATCCCGAAAGGTTGAGAAGGGCCGTGCCACCGCATGGGGCAGGGTTTCAGGGCTTCATCTTGTCCTCAATTCGCCTGTGGGATCCGAAAGGAATTTTTTCCTATTTCTCTGCCAAGCAGGAAAAAAAAAATTTGAAATATTTTGTTGTTGTTTATACTGGAAGGGATTAAAGTTTTCAATATTTGTTATATTTAGATGTCTTTCAGCTCCAGATTCAGGGAAACATTATGCATGATTCTCACTCTGTTTACCCTTCGCTCCGTTCCCTCGCTTTTATTGTTCTTCCCGTTTATTCCTCTTCCAATTTCGGCTACATTTCCCGAGGACTGCGGCGTAACCCCAGATTTCCCAGGGAAACCAGCACCTCTTGGCAGCAGCGATGAGTTTTGCGGCTCTCAGACCACCTCCATCCTGCCCGAAACGACGTGCATCCTCACGGCAGTTTTATTGCCGGCGATCAGCCAGGCCGGGAGGGGGTAAATCACTTTTTTCCTGACTCACAGCCTAAATGACCCCTTAAAGTGGATAATTCACCCCAAGATAAAGACATTTATCCACTTGAGCATGATGCTTTGTCTAGGATCCCCCAGTCTGCCCTCGCTCCCTCCCAAAAAGGGCTCTTGATGCCCCCGATGCCGCAGGGGACCAACGTGTGGCACACCCCTGGCTTCTCCACGGACCAACGAATTGTTTCCTTTTCCCCTTGAATTTCTTGAAAAGGAAGGGATGCTGACCAGGAAAAACTTGTGAGCAAAGCCCAGGCTGTAAAATATTCTCATAAAACCTTCCCAAAGATGAGCGTGTGAACGATCGCTTCATAGACAGGGCGGACAGGAGAGAAGTTTACATCCACTGCCCATTTTCCAGTAAATAATTCCCTTCAATCCATCTGAAAGACTTTTTTCTTATTATTATTATATTTTTGAACTCCGTGTCCACTATAGTTTTCCAGAGCAGACACATCTTTTGCTGCGTTCTTCCTTCAGGACGGAGCGCCTGATACCCGATCTCTCTGCCGTGCCCTGGCTAATGGAAAAAAGCTGCTGCCTCGGAGCTGCTCTGATTTATTCCGTAATCATCTCTCCGACGGGGAGTCTTTGACCTCCCCGCTGAGGCTCCACTGAAACTGAGCCTGGTAGCTGGGTAGGGACAGGTAGCTATTTTCTCCTGATAGCAACGCTCATGCATAGTAACATGCCATTCTACACGTCATCTTCACCTGAAACATAAAGGCAGCCATCGGGGCAGAAGCTTATTTATTCATTTTTCAAGGTCCTCCAGCTAAGCCTGACCTATCCCTTCACGGCCATGGGAAACTCAGGAACAGATCATAGAATCACAGGAGGGTTTGGGTTGGAAGGGACCTTCAAAGGTTGTCCAGTCCAACCCCCCTGCAAGGAGCAGGGACATCTCCAACCGGATCAGGTTGCTCAGAGCCCCGGCCAACCTGGCCTTGAATGTTTCCAGGGATGGGGCATCCACCACCTCTCTGGGCAACCTGGGCCAGTGCTCCACCACCTTCAGCGTAAAAAATTGTTTCCTAATATCTAATCTGAATCTACCTCCCTCTATTTTGAAACCATCACCCCTAGTCTAGTCCTGTCGCAACAAGCCCTACTGAACAGTCTCTCCCCATCTTTCTTCTCCCCAAAATATCTCTGATGCTTAATTCCCATTTTACGGCCTTGCTATCGCTGCGTGAAAGATGACTCAAGAGAAGAAGAGAAGACCATCTCCCCGTTGGCCGCATCCGCTGATTTGTTTCATTTGTGCAGAAGCCCACCTCTAAGCTGGCACAGAAATATTAAGGCGGACGGCTGGTTTTACTCCTTTTTGACTCAGAAGGGAAAACCGGCTGCGTGCACTAACAGCTACGGAACAAAGCCAGAATATTGCATTAGAAGACAAACGACGTGCAGGAAATCTCTTAGGTGACTAAATATTTACTGCGCCAACAAAACTCTCCAAAAAAAAGGTCCCGCTCAAAAATACTTGAAATTTGCAGACTTTTTTCCCAATATTTCTCTACACAAGAGAACTTTTCTCTCGAAAAGTTTCCTCTGGGAAAACCTTGCAGAGTTGCAGCTGCGTTCCCCTCCTGCTGAAGGGCTGGGAGCATCTTCTGGACACAGACCAGGAGGCACAGAGAGGTGCAGGACCCCAGGCTTCTGCTCCGAACCTGTCCCCCAAGGACAGTCCTAGCTGGATTTTTCATTTTTGTTTTACTTTCTTTTAAAAATAAACCAATGCTAAATGTAACTCAGGGTCAGACAGAGCCTTGCTGCTCCTTTCCATCAGAGCTGTAAAGCAGCAGGGCAGAGGAGCACTGGTGGGGTGGTGAGGAGCTTGGCCATCCCTCTCCCCCCATGCAGGGGGTTTCTCTCCAGCGTGTGAAGGGATGAGGGTTGTTTTCCCAAGCGTTGCAAAAATCCAATTGTTTTCACGCCCCTCAGCTCTCCGATCAGGAGAATAACGCCGTTGGAGCAGGGAGCGACCAGCATCTGCCTTCGCTCAGCTCTTGGCTCCGTTCAAACGTCCCACGGGGTTACAGATGTGCTTTAACCTCCACGGCGAAGGCACTGAGAACCCGTCCCGGTTGCCCGGCTTTTCAGGCATCCGGTCACCATCCCTGGCATCGCTCACGCTCCTTGCAGCCACGCTGGCACACGCAGCCTGGCACCGAGGCAGCCGCCGGGGCAGCATCCTTGACACGTCTTCCCTCTCGTTTCGGGTGGGAGAGGTTGCGGGTATTTCCCAGAGGGTGAATTCCCCGCGGGCTGGCCGGACTGTCTGCAATTATCCCATTTTTGCAGGGCACAAAAACCATTTTCCGCCAAACCCTGGGGAGCACAGACGCCAGCCCTGCCGGCGGGGCTGGAGCTGCGATGTTTCCTCTCCTCCTCTGGCCGGGGAGCTGCTTTTTTTTGATGGCTGAGCTCCAGAGAGAGCTGACGTGACGGCCTCTACGTGTCGTATCATCCACATGGAGCTGAGCTGCCGGGATCCAGCCGTGGCTCCGCTAAAGCTTTGAGCGTCGACGGCCAAAGGTGAGAAAAACAGGGGTGGTTTTTCCTTCCCAGCTGCTCCCGTTGGACAGCTGGCCATCGCTAGGTCCTTCCCCTGGCTCCGTCCCCGTGGACGGTCTCAGGCTGGCAGCCACCATAGGGTACATGGTCCCCTGCCTCCTCCGAGCTGTCCGAGTGACATTTCCTTCAGGACAGAGTACCAACACTTCATCATCCTTCAAGATCCCAAATCCACAACATCTCACCTCCCGCAAAAACGTCCAGACCTGGCTTCACGCCCTCCTTGGACCCAGCAAGCAGAGGAGTCCGGCACAGCCAGCTGAAACGCCTGGACCCAAAAAGCAATGGAATACCCCTGGGGCCGGAGCAGCTATGCCAGGAATGCTCCAGTGGGCTGCCAGCCAAAAAAAATTGATTAAAGGTACGAGACCTTACAGTCAAAGTCTTGGGAGCTTGGGAAAACTCGGGATTGGGGCGTCTAACTGAAAGAGAAGACGACAGAGAGAATTCACGTCAGCCCTGTCACAGCACCGCGTACCACCGAGCCCTGGCCGTACCCCTCGCCCCGCAGCGAGGGAGGAGGTACCACTTCAGGCGACGTACGGATGCGGGGATTAACACCCTGATCTCCCTCCATCTCGACAGAAAAATCCGTCCCCTTCCCTGGTCTCGCCGTCACCTTCATCTGCACCGCCAAATTAAGCAGACCCAGCACACGTCGTTACTCAGCTTTCTCTCCTCTCCCCCAACCTCTACCATCCCTCAAAGGGACAGAGCACAAATAATTCAGCCTCTGCCGCTCGGGCTGGTTTTAATCAAAGGGTTTGCTGGATTTTCCACGGCGTGGGACACCTCATTAACAACTCGACGCCTTTAAGAAGGGGGAAAAAAAAAAGTGGTGTTATCCATTTCAGCATTGCTGCGCTTAATGCTGGTACCCGGTGTTTGGCACCAAGGTCCCCTGCCAGGACAAGTTTTATTTTGGTGGGGAACAAAACAACAACAAGATTAAAAAAAAATTTAAAAAAAAAAAAATTTAAAAAAAAAAAAGCATTGCTGGGCTGCAAGGGCTTAAGAGATCCGCAGGAGCGTATTTGTCAGAAAGGAGATTAGAGCCTAATGCAATTTGTCTTTGTGCGTGTGTCTGTTTCTCTTTCTTTTTTCGGGGGAGGGTCTTTGTAAAAAGCCAGGCTTATTAAAATGCAGGGAGAAGCCCACACAAAAGACATTTCTCAGGGTCCAAAGGCGCGCTTATTAATGCAGGGGGTTTCGATTCACATCGTACAGAGCGGGCCAGTTTGGGGAGATTTGGGTATTGTTTGCGGAGAAGAAAGCAAGCCTCGCTGATCATTTTCTTTTCCAGTTTCAACCACAGCTGCTGGAGCAAGCAGGTGCTGGGATTCAGAGCCCGCAGAAAAGGGGCAGGAGACAGGGGGGATGGGGAAAAACTCATGCGCGTGATGGATTTTTTTTTTGCTGTTTTGGCTCATTAAATTGCAGCGGTGTGGTGTTTGCGCTCCTCATGTCCTCCGTGGGGACAGCCAGTGGCTGCTGGGGAAGCATGGCACCAGAAGTCAACGCCTGCTTCAACTGCAACAGGTTGGCCTCAATGGCCGGTGATGTTCGCCAAAGCATCCATTTCCCCACCTCCGTCTCCGACAATACCAACCGGTTGGCATGGGAGAAAATAAGGGATTGCGGCTGCCGCACCGGTGTGGAGCCCAATTCTGATTTCTTCCATTCATTTCCAAACACAGCAGGGTCAACACCCTGCTGCAGCGAGCACACCTGAAGAGGAGGAGAGGTGGAGATTTGCCCCTGTCCCGTGGAGGACCCTGGTACCCCTCCACAAAAAAGTTCACAGAGTCACTCACTCTCGAAAAAACAAACCCAGAGGCGGGTGGTGCAAGGGGTTGGGACTCCACCAAGTCCTCACATGCAAGACGGGAAAGACTTGAAAATCTCCGCAAGGCACTTTCAGCGCTTCCAGGGCCTCTCCTCCCAAAGGGGAAAGCCCGCATTGACCTTCTGGTTGGGAAACCTGCCCGAGGAGGCTCCTGCTAACAAGTGTTTCTCGAGCGTGACTTGTTTGCTCTTGGCAGCAGAGCCCTTGGGAGTGTTTACTCAAGAAGAGCGATGGTAGGAGTTTCTCTTAACTAGCTTTTGACGCCAGAGTTGGGTACACCCAGCTGGCTTTTTTTTTTTTTCCCCCTGCACTGCTTGCACGTTTCCACCTGCTACGCCACGAAAGCTATGAGAAAAATGCCCTGTGTTTTCTTATGAGATTTTCTCCTTCTGAGAAAATGTGGGAACGGGTCCCATGCTGCCTCGGCCAAGAGAAGAGCATATGGAGGGGTAAACACCGAAAAGGACACAAACAGAGGCTGGAGCAGCGAGCCCTGGGAACCCACCAGCACAGAGAAACGACGGAAATGCATCGCGGAGAGGCACGGCTGCAAACTGCCTCGGTACTAATTTCTCTCTTTATGCTTCACCTAAGCTCACTGCAACAAAACCCAGCACCGATGTTCAGGATAAAATACCGTGAGGTGCCCCTGTTACGCAATAACTCACGTGAATTCAATGAAGGATCCAATGGTTGTGTAGAAACACAACAAGTAACAGCAACAACATTCACTGAAAGCACACAACAAAACATCACCCGACTTCTGCAGAGCCCCAGACACAGTCACAGCGCACGCTCAGCAACGCCATCCCGTTAAGATGTCACAAATTCGTGGGTTATGGTCACTTCTATATCTCCAGCCAAACTTCTGCCAACATCTCCTTCGCCTCTTCCAGGTGCGGGAGCAGAGCAGACCGCGGCAAACCTCTTTGTCTATTTTCTACCAAAAAAATCTGCCATCACGCTGCCAGCCCAACAAGGCACCCCACGAGCGAGGGAAACAGAAAGCTGAGGTGGGCCTAAAATTGCTTAATAAGTCTGAGTGTTTTCACCTCTGCTCGGAGGAGATTTTAATGGAAATCAGATGGACTGAGTCCGGGGACAGGAGTTCAGCTCAGAGAAGCAAGAGGTTCTCCCCCTAAGGCTGGTGACGGCTCGAGACCTCACAAAAATCTTCATTGTTATTGTACTCTTCATATTGCAGCCCTGCTCAAGTGTCCCTCCCCTCAAGCTGAGGCCCCCAGTTTGCACCAGCACATAGAAAGACACCTTCCCATATAGGAAACACTTCAATGGATCAAAATTTATATGATAACAGCAGAAAAAAATGCCTGGGATGGTTTATCCCTCATCATGCTGGATCTAGTAAAGAAGAGACCCACGGCCAGCAGCAAACAGGGCAGGCAAAGGAGCTCCAGTGCTGAGGAGCATCTTTGACTCGCTTCCATACAGGTAAAAGGAGGATCAGCTGCCTGGAAAAAGCCATAAAACATCTTGGGAGGATGTCTCCCACCCCAAAGCATGTAGAGCTCCGGCATTATGCTGAAGGGTCAATGAAAAGAACATTTCCATCCCTGGAAATGTTCAAGGCCAGGTTGGCCGGGGCTCTGAGCAACCTGATCCGGTTGGAGATGTCCCTGCTCCTTGCAGGGGGGTTGGACTAGATGACCTTTGAAGGTCCCTTCTAACCCAAACCATTCTATGAAAAGACTGACGTTTCAAAGGATTGAGGTGCATGACCTGCAAGAGATTCCTCTGCTTTTTGAAGGTCATCTTCTCCAGGTTTTGTACAGCACAGCAAACGGAGGGTCTTTGCAAGAGTTAATAGGCTATCATAGAGGTCTGGACAAAACCATGAGGACCAACAATATCATGGCCGGCTCAAGTAACTCAGTGCCTGCTAAGTCCCAGGGAAAGGCCACTGACGGTAACGTTGATATCAGTCAACTTCACATGGATGTCTATTTTTACATATATCTATGTGGAAGAGAAATATATCTACTTTTATATACATAAAACCAACCACAAACCCAAGAACTCATTGCCACAATACAACTGGTGTTAAGATTTTATCCATATTCAATGGACATTTATGGTAGGAGCTAAGTCATCCCAGCTACAGATTTCTCCACGCTTCAAGAAGCACATGCAGCTCCATCCATCCAAAGGCAGGAAGAAATGTTGTTTGCTAATCACCGTCATGGGGATCATTTCCACCTTCCCCTTGAGGCTGCCAACTGGTGGCTGTGGGAAGCCAGATGAGGTAGACCACGGCCATGTGACAACCACCACCACCTGACAGCCCCAACCAGATGCACTTCTGGGTTGCTTTCAGGCCTGAAGTCTGTCCCCAGCTCTGACTGCCCACATTACCCAGCGCTGCAGCCCACCAGATGGTGCTCTTGGTATTAGCTAATACCAAGTTAATCTGTGCCTTTTCCTTCCACTGAGAAGCTCCAGCACAGGTAGGGTGTGGAGAGACACCACCAAGAGTAACAGATTTCTGCGCTTTCCTAGAGCACCAGCCAGATCGCCTGGCTTCGTCCCAGGTGTAATGTGGTCCAAAAACCAGAAACACGTTTTTGAAGCATCTGGAGGTGATGGTGGGTTAGGGGTGCTAGCATGTGCCTTCAAGCCCAAATGCAATGCATGGCCATACCATAGTGTTGAGCCGAAACATCAGGACAGATGAGGGGAACAAGGACGGTGGGGGTGTGCACATGTCCCAACACTCAAGACATTGTACCACACGCCAATGGACCTGTCAGCTCACTGGAAACCCTTTGGTGCATCGTTTCTTGAAGGCCTCCTCCACGGGACCACCTTCTGGAGCTTTTCTGGAGTGATACTCCATGGCCAAGAGAGCTGGCTGGGACGCTGGTGGACTTTGGTGTTTCTGCTTGCTAGACATATGAAACGTTTTCTATTTGAGCGTAAATGTTGTAAGAGCAGGGAGAGGTTGCGCAGGGCCACTGAGGGATCTCCATTGCCCAAGGTGATCAGCTTGCACCTACATCCCCCAGCTATGAGTTTTGACGAGCTCTGAGGTCCCTTTCAGCCTTTGTTTCTCCCCAATTTTCTACAAGAGGCTGCAGTTCCCATGCCCTTTGCAGCCTACAATGCTCATAATTACATCGGGTCCGGAGAACCGGGTTAATACCACAGGGCTGATCCTGAGGCTGCTTCTTTGCCCCAGCAGGATGAACTGTTTTCCTTCCATGTTTCCGGCTTAACGAGGCTCTCTTTATTTTCTCCTTAATAAAACTTGGGGCAGAGGGGAACATTTAATGTGCGGTTAAATAAAAACCAGAACGCGGACCATACTGGCTGA